>CM055957.1:10490001-10715802 GCA_029490685.1 Schizonepeta tenuifolia
AAATTGGAGCGCTTTGTTCAGCACGATGGAAAGGAATTCTGATCATTAGGGGTGTTTAGGCCTATAGATAGGATTATGTGGACATAAAGATCGACCGAATCGGGCAAGTAACGAAGAAGTTATGGCCAAAATAGTTTTTAGCCCAGGCCCCTAGGGGTACCCCTAGGGCTCGGCCCAAAAATTGGAGCACATTGTTCAGCACGATGGATAGGAATTCCAATCATTAGCGGTCTTGGGCCATTATATAAGGATCTTGGGCCATTATATAAGGATTCCGTGGACAGAAGATACCGAATCTGGCGAGAAACGAAGAAGTTATGGCAAAAATAGTTTTTACGTCGGGTCCCGTTTTGCGCAGTTCCACTATTTTTGCCATAACTTCTAGGCTATTTGTCCGATTTTGCCGATTCAAGCGGCGTTGGAAACCTTATTCCAAGGGCTATCCCCCAAAAAGTCAAAATCCACTTTTCCTATTATTTTGCTTTACAAGAACTTCGTGAGTGTCCAAAACAAGCGAAAAAGTGACTATTTTAGGGTGTATTCGGCCGATTTACCCGCGATCTGGGCCTTCAAATTACGCAAGCTCACTTTAAAATGCCATAAATACATGTGTATGTACTAATGTGCGAAAAAATCATCATTTTGTTTCGGATGATTTTTCAGGCCCCCGAGCCCCTAGGGGTACCCCTAGGGCCCGGCCTGAAAAATGAAACTCTTTGTTCGGTACGATGGAAAGGAATTCTGATCATTAGGGGTGTTAGGCCTATAGATAAGGATTATGTGGACATAAAGATCGACCGAATCGGGCAAGTAACGAAGAAGTTATGGCCAAAATAGTTTTTAGCCCAGGCCCCTAGGGGTACCCCTAGGGCTCGGCCCAAAAATTGGAGCACATTGTTCAGCACGATGGATAGGAATTCCAATCATTAGCGGTCTTGGGCCATTATATAAGGATTCCGTGGACATAAAGATTGACCGAATCGGGCGAGAAACGAAGAAGTTATGGCAAAAATAGTTTTTACGTCGGGTCCCGTTTTGCGCAGTTCCACTATTTTTGCCATAACTTCTAGGCTATTTGTCCGATTTTGCCGATTCAAGCGGCGTTGGAAACCTTATTCCAAGGGCTATCCCCCAAAAAGTCAAAATCCACTTTTCCTATTATTTTGCTTTACAAGAACTTCGTGAGTGTCCAAAACAAGCGAAAAAGTGACTATTTTAGGGTGTATTCGGCCGATTTACCCGCGATCTGGGCCTTCAAATTACGCAAGCTCACTTTAAAATGCCATAAATACATGTGTATGTACTAATGTGCGAAAAAATCATCATTTTGTTTCGGATGATTTTTCAGCCCCCGAGCCCCTAGGGGTACCCCTAGGGCCCGGCCTGAAAAATGAAACTCTTTGTTCGGTACGATGGAAAGGAATTCTGATCATTAGGGGTGTTAGGCCTATAGATAAGGATTATGTGGACATAAAGATCGACCGAATCGGGCAAGTAACGAAGAAGTTATGGCCAAAATAGTTTTTAGCCCAGGCCCCTAGGGGTACCCCTAGGGCTCGGCCCAAAAATTGGAGCACATTGTTCAGCACGATGGATAGGAATTCCAATCATTAGCGGTCTTGGGCCATTATATAAGGATTCCGTGGACATAAAGATTGACCGAATCTGGCGAGAAACGAAGAAGTTATGGCAAAAATAGTTTTTACGTCGGGTCCCGTTTTGCGCAGTTCCACTATTTTTGCCATAACTTCTAGGCTATTTGTCCGATTTTGCCGATTCAAGCGGCGTTGGAAACCTTATTCCAAGGGCTATCCCCCAAAAAGTCAAAATCCACTTTTCCTATTATTTTGCTTTACAAGAACTTCGTGAGTGTCCAAAACAAGCGAAAAAGTGACTATTTTAGGGTGTATTCGGCCGATTTACCCGCGATCTGGGCCTTCAAATTACGCAAGCTCACTTTAAAATGCCATAAATACATGTGTATGTACTAATGTGCGAAAAAATCATCATTTTGTTTCGGATGATTTTCAGCCCCGCGAGCCCCTAGGGGTACCCCTAGGGCCCGGCCTGAAAAATGAAACTCTTTGTTCGGTACGATGGAAAGGAATTCTGATCATTAGGGGTGTTAGGCCTATAGATAAGGATTATGTGGACATAAAGATCGACCGAATCGGGCAAGTAACGAAGAAGTTATGGCCAAAATAGTTTTTAGCCCAGGCCCCTAGGGGTACCCCTAGGGCTCGGCCCAAAAATTGGAGCACATTGTTCAGCACGATGGATAGGAATTCCAATCATTAGCGGTCTTGGGCCATTATATAAGGATTCCGTGGACAGTAAAGATTGACCGAATCGGGCGAGAAACGAAGAAGTTATGGCAAAAATAGTTTTTACGTCGGGTCCCGTTTTGCGCAGTTCCACTATTTTTGCCATAACTTCTAGGCTATTTGTCCGATTTTGCCGATTCAAGCGGCGTTGGAAACCTTATTCCAAGGGCTATCCCCCAAAAAGTCAAAATCCACTTTTCCTATTATTTTGCTTTACAAGAACTTCGTGAGTGTCCAAAACAAGCGAAAAAGTGACTATTTTAGGGTGTATTCGGCCGATTTACCCGCGATCTGGGCCTTCAAATTACGCAAGCTCACTTTAAAATGCCATAAATACATGTGTATGTACTAATGTGCGAAAAAATCATCATTTTGTTTCGGATGATTTTTCGGCCCCCGAGCCCCTAGGGGTACCCCTAGGGCCCGGCCTGAAAAATGAAACTCTTTGTTCGGTACGATGGAAAGGAATTCTGATCATTAGGGGTGTTAGGCCTATAGATAAGGATTATGTGGACATAAAGATCGACCGAATCGGGCAAGTAACGAAGAAGTTATGGCCAAAATAGTTTTTAGCCCAGGCCCCTAGGGGTACCCCTAGGGCTCGGCCCAAAAATTGGAGCACTTTGTTCAGCACGATGGATAGGAATTCCAATCATTAGCGGTCTTGGGCCTTTAGATAAGGATTCCGTGGACAGTAAAGATTGACCGAATCTGGCGAGAAACGAAGAAGTTATGGCAAAAATAGTTTTTACGTCGGGTCCCGTTTTGCGCAGTTCCACTATTTTTGCCATAACTTCTAGGCTATTTGTCCGATTTTGCCGATTCAAGCGGCGTTGGAAACCTTATTCCAAGGGCTATCCCCCAAAAAGTCAAAATCCACTTTTCCTATTATTTTGCTTTACAAGAACTTCGTGAGTGTCCAAAACAAGCGAAAAAGTGACTATTTTAGGGTGTATTCGGCCGATTTACCCGCGATCTGGGCCTTCAAATTACGCAAGCTCACTTTAAAATGCCATAAATACATGTGTATGTACTAATGTGCGAAAAAATCATCATTTTGTTTCGGATGATTTTTCGGCCCCCGAGCCCCTAGGGGTACCCCTAGGGCCCGGCCTGAAAAATGAAACTCTTTGTTCGGTACGATGGAAAGGAATTCTGATCATTAGGGGTGTTAGGCCTATAGATAAGGATTATGTGGACATAAAGATCGACCGAATCGGGCAAGTAACGAAGAAGTTATGGCCAAAATAGTTTTTAGCCCAGGCCCCTAGGGGTACCCCTAGGGCTCGGCCCAAAAATTGGAGCACATTGTTCAGCACGATGGATAGGAATTCCAATCATTAGCGGTCTTGGGCCATTATATAAGGATTCCGTGGACATAAAGATTGACCGAATCGGGCGAGAAACGAAGAAGTTATGGCAAAAATAGTTTTTACGTCGGGTCCCGTTTTGCGCAGTTCCACTATTTTTGCCATAACTTCTAGGCTATTTGTCCGATTTTGCCGATTCAAGCGGCGTTGGAAACCTTATTCCAAGGGCTATCCCCCAAAAAGTCAAAATCCACTTTTCCTATTATTTTGCTTTACAAGAACTTCGTGAGTGTCCAAAACAAGCGAAAAAGTGACTATTTTAGGGTGTATTCGGCCGATTTACCCGCGATCTGGGCCTTCAAATTACGCAAGCTCACTTTAAAATGCCATAAATACATGTGTATGTACTAATGTGCGAAAAAATCATCATTTTGTTTCGGATGATTTTTCAGCCCCCGAGCCCCTAGGGGTACCCCTAGGGCCCGGCCTGAAAAATGAAACTCTTTGTTCGGTACGATGGAAAGGAATTCTGATCATTAGGGGTGTTAGGCCTATAGATAAGGATTATGTGGACATAAAGATCGACCGAATCGGGCAAGTAACGAAGAAGTTATGGCCAAAATAGTTTTTAGCCCAGGCCCCTAGGGGTACCCCTAGGGCTCGGCCCAAAAATTGGAGCACATTGTTCAGCACGATGGATAGGAATTCCAATCATTAGCGGTCTTGGGCCATTATATAAGGATTCCGTGGACATAAAGATTGACCGAATCTGGCGAGAAACGAAGAAGTTATGGCAAAAATAGTTTTTACGTCGGGTCCCGTTTTGCGCAGTTCCACTATTTTTGCCATAACTTCTAGGCTATTTGTCCGATTTGGCCGATTCAAGCGGCGTTGGAAACCTTATTCCAAGGGCTATCCCCCAAAAAGTCAAAATCCACTTTTCCTATTATTTTGCTTTACAAGAACTTCGTGAGTGTCCAAAACAAGCGAAAAAGTGACTATTTTAGGGTGTATTCGGCCGATTTACCCGCGATCTGGGCCTTCAAATTACGCAAGCTCACTTTAAAATGCCATAAATACATGTGTATGTACTAATGTGCGAAAAAATCATCATTTTGTTTCGGATGATTTTCAGCCCGCGAGCCCCTAGGGGTACCCCTAGGGCCCGGCCTGAAAAATGAAACTCTTTGTTCGGTACGATGGAAAGGAATTCTGATCATTAGGGGTGTTAGGCCTATAGATAAGGATTATGTGGACATAAAGATCGACCGAATCGGGCAAGTAACGAAGAAGTTATGGCCAAAATAGTTTTTAGCCCAGGCCCCTAGGGGTACCCCTAGGGCTCGGCCCAAAAATTGGAGCACATTGTTCAGCACGATGGATAGGAATTCCAATCATTAGCGGTCTTGGGCCATTATATAAGGATTCCGTGGACGTAAAGATTGACCGAATCGGGCGAGAAACGAAGAAGTTATGGCAAAAATAGTTTTTACGTCGGGTCCCGTTTTGCGCAGTTCCACTATTTTTGCCATAACTTCTAGGCTATTTGTCCGATTTTGCCGATTCAAGCGGCGTTGGAAACCTTATTCCAAGGGCTATCCCCCAAAAAGTCAAAATCCACTTTTCCTATTATTTTGCTTTACAAGAACTTCGTGAGTGTCCAAAACAAGCGAAAAAGTGACTATTTTAGGGTGTATTCGGCCGATTTACCCGCGATCTGGGCCTTCAAATTACGCAAGCTCACTTTAAAATGCCATAAATACATGTGTATGTACTAATGTGCGAAAAAATCATCATTTTGTTTCGGATGATTTTTCGGCCCCCGAGCCCCTAGGGGTACCCCTAGGGCCCGGCCTGAAAAATGAAACTCTTTGTTCGGTACGATGGAAAGGAATTCTGATCATTAGGGGTGTTAGGCCTATAGATAAGGATTATGTGGACATAAAGATCGACCGAATCGGGCAAGTAACGAAGAAGTTATGGCCAAAATAGTTTTTAGCCCAGGCCCCTAGGGGTACCCCTAGGGCTCGGCCCAAAAATTGGAGCACATTGTTCAGCACGATGGATAGGAATTCCAATCATTAGCGGTCTTGGGCCATTATATAAGGATTCCGTGGACATAAAGATTGACCGAATCTGGCGAGAAACGAAGAAGTTATGGCAAAAATAGTTTTTACGTCGGGTCCCGTTTTGCGCAGTTCCACTATTTTTGCCATAACTTCTAGGCTATTTGTCCGATTTTGCCGATTCAAGCGGCGTTGGAAACCTTATTCCAAGGGCTATCCCCCAAAAAGTCAAAATCCACTTTTCCTATTATTTTGCTTTACAAGAACTTCGTGAGTGTCCAAAACAAGCGAAAAAGTGACTATTTTAGGGTGTATTCGGCCGATTTACCCGCGATCTGGGCCTTCAAATTACGCAAGCTCACTTTAAAATGCCATAAATACATGTGTATGTACTAATGTGCGAAAAAATCATCATTTTGTTTCGGATGATTTTTCAGCCCCCGAGCCCCTAGGGGTACCCCTAGGGCCCGGCCTGAAAAATGAAACTCTTTGTTCGGTACGATGGAAAGGAATTCTGATCATTAGGGGTGTTAGGCCTATAGATAAGGATTATGTGGACATAAAGATCGACCGAATCGGGCAAGTAACGAAGAAGTTATGGCCAAAATAGTTTTTAGCCCAGGCCCCTAGGGGTACCCCTAGGGCTCGGCCCAAAAATTGGAGCACATTGTTCAGCACGATGGATAGGAATTCCAATCATTAGCGGTCTTGGGCCATTATATAAGGATTCCGTGGACAGTAAAGATTGACCGAATCGGGCGAGAAACGAAGAAGTTATGGCAAAAATAGTTTTTACGTCGGGTCCCGTTTTGCGCAGTTCCACTATTTTTGCCATAACTTCTAGGCTATTTGTCCGATTTTGCCGATTCAAGCGGCGTTGGAAACCTTATTCCAAGGGCTATCCCCCAAAAAGTCAAAATCCACTTTTCCTATTATTTTGCTTTACAAGAACTTCGTGAGTGTCCAAAACAAGCGAAAAAGTGACTATTTTAGGGTGTATTCGGCCGATTTACCCGCGATCTGGGCCTTCAAATTACGCAAGCTCACTTTAAAATGCCATAAATACATGTGTATGTACTAATGTGCGAAAAAATCATCATTTTGTTTCGGATGATTTTTCGGCCCCCGAGCCCCTAGGGGTACCCCTAGGGCCCGGCCTGAAAAATGAAACTCTTTGTTCGGTACGATGGAAAGGAATTCTGATCATTAGGGGTGTTAGGCCTATAGATAAGGATTATGTGGACATAAAGATCGACCGAATCGGGCAAGTAACGAAGAAGTTATGGCCAAAATAGTTTTTAGCCCAGGCCCCTAGGGGTACCCCTAGGGCTCGGCCCAAAAATTGGAGCACATTGTTCAGCACGATGGATAGGAATTCCAATCATTAGCGGTCTTGGGCCATTATATAAGGATTCCGTGGACATAAAGATTGACCGAATCTGGCGAGAAACGAAGAAGTTATGGCAAAAATAGTTTTTACGTCGGGTCCCGTTTTGCGCAGTTCCACTATTTTTGCCATAACTTCTAGGCTATTTGTCCGATTTGGCCGATTCAAGCGGCGTTGGAAACCTTATTCCAAGGGCTATCCCCCAAAAAGTCAAAATCCACTTTTCCTATTATTTTGCTTTACAAGAACTTCGTGAGTGTCCAAAACAAGCGAAAAAGTGACTATTTTAGGGTGTATTCGGCCGATTTACCCGCGATCTGGGCCTTCAAATTACGCAAGCTCACTTTAAAATGCCATAAATACATGTGTATGTACTAATGTGCGAAAAAATCATCATTTTGTTTCGGATGATTTTCAGCCCGCGAGCCCCTAGGGGTACCCCTAGGGCCCGGCCTGAAAAATGAAACTCTTTGTTCGGTACGATGGAAAGGAATTCTGATCATTAGGGGTGTTAGGCCTATAGATAAGGATTATGTGGACATAAAGATCGACCGAATCGGGCAAGTAACGAAGAAGTTATGGCCAAAATAGTTTTTAGCCCAGGCCCCTAGGGGTACCCCTAGGGCTCGGCCCAAAAATTGGAGCACATTGTTCAGCACGATGGATAGGAATTCCAATCATTAGCGGTCTTGGGCCATTATATAAGGATTCCGTGGACGTAAAGATTGACCGAATCGGGCGAGAAACGAAGAAGTTATGGCAAAAATAGTTTTTACGTCGGGTCCCGTTTTGCGCAGTTCCACTATTTTTGCCATAACTTCTAGGCTATTTGTCCGATTTTGCCGATTCAAGCGGCGTCGGAAACCTTATTCCAAGGGCTATCCCCCAAAAAGTCAAAATCCACTTTTCCTATTATTTTGCTTTACAAGAACTTCGTGAGTGTCCAAAACAAGCGAAAAAGTGACTATTTTAGGGTGTATTCGGCCGATTTACCCGCGATCTGGGCCTTCAAATTACGCAAGCTCACTTTAAAATGCCATAAATACATGTGTATGTACTAATGTGCGAAAAAATCATCATTTTGTTTCGGATGATTTTTCAGCCCCCGAGCCCCTAGGGGTACCCCTAGGGCCCGGCCTGAAAAATGAAACTCTTTGTTCGGTACGATGGAAAGGAATTCTGATCATTAGGGGTGTTAGGCCTATAGATAAGGATTATGTGGACATAAAGATCGACCGAATCGGGCAAGTAACGAAGAAGTTATGGCCAAAATAGTTTTTAGCCCAGGCCCCTAGGGGTACCCCTAGGGCTCGGCCCAAAAATTGGAGCACATTGTTCAGCACGATGGATAGGAATTCCAATCATTAGCGGTCTTGGGCCATTATATAAGGATTCCGTGGACATAAAGATTGACCGAATCTGGCGAGAAACGAAGAAGTTATGGCAAAAATAGTTTTTACGTCGGGTCCCGTTTTGCGCAGTTCCACTATTTTTGCCATAACTTCTAGGCTATTTGTCCGATTTTGCCGATTCAAGCGGCGTTGGAAACCTTATTCCAAGGGCTATCCCCCAAAAAGTCAAAATCCACTTTTCCTATTATTTTGCTTTACAAGAACTTCGTGAGTGTCCAAAACAAGCGAAAAAGTGACTATTTTAGGGTGTATTCGGCCGATTTACCCGCGATCTGGGCCTTCAAATTACGCAAGCTCACTTTAAAATGCCATAAATACATGTGTATGTACTAATGTGCGAAAAAATCATCATTTTGTTTCGGATGATTTTTCAGCCCCCGAGCCCCTAGGGGTACCCCTAGGGCCCGGCCTGAAAAATGAAACTCTTTGTTCGGTACGATGGAAAGGAATTCTGATCATTAGGGGTGTTAGGCCTATAGATAAGGATTATGTGGACATAAAGATCGACCGAATCGGGCAAGTAACGAAGAAGTTATGGCCAAAATAGTTTTTAGCCCAGGCCCCTAGGGGTACCCCTAGGGCTCGGCCCAAAAATTGGAGCACATTGTTCAGCACGATGGATAGGAATTCCAATCATTAGCGGTCTTGGGCCATTATATAAGGATTCCGTGGACAGTAAAGATTGACCGAATCGGGCGAGAAACGAAGAAGTTATGGCAAAAATAGTTTTTACGTCGGGTCCCGTTTTGCGCAGTTCCACTATTTTTGCCATAACTTCTAGGCTATTTGTCCGATTTTGCCGATTCAAGCGGCGTTGGAAACCTTATTCCAAGGGCTATCCCCCAAAAAGTCAAAATCCACTTTTCCTATTATTTTGCTTTACAAGAACTTCGTGAGTGTCCAAAACAAGCGAAAAAGTGACTATTTTAGGGTGTATTCGGCCGATTTACCCGCGATCTGGGCCTTCAAATTACGCAAGCTCACTTTAAAATGCCATAAATACATGTGTATGTACTAATGTGCGAAAAAATCATCATTTTGTTTCGGATGATTTTTCGGCCCCCGAGCCCCTAGGGGTACCCCTAGGGCCCGGCCTGAAAAATGAAACTCTTTGTTCGGTACGATGGAAAGGAATTCTGATCATTAGGGGTGTTAGGCCTATAGATAAGGATTATGTGGACATAAAGATCGACCGAATCGGGCAAGTAACGAAGAAGTTATGGCCAAAATAGTTTTTAGCCCAGGCCCCTAGGGGTACCCCTAGGGCTCGGCCCAAAAATTGGAGCACATTGTTCAGCACGATGGATAGGAATTCCAATCATTAGCGGTCTTGGGCCATTATATAAGGATTCCGTGGACATAAAGATTGACCGAATCTGGCGAGAAACGAAGAAGTTATGGCAAAAATAGTTTTTACGTCGGGTCCCGTTTTGCGCAGTTCCACTATTTTTGCCATAACTTCTAGGCTATTTGTCCGATTTTGCCGATTCAAGCGGCGTTGGAAACCTTATTCCAAGGGCTATCCCCCAAAAAGTCAAAATCCACTTTTCCTATTATTTTGCTTTACAAGAACTTCGTGAGTGTCCAAAACAAGCGAAAAAGTGACTATTTTAGGGTGTATTCGGCCGATTTACCCGCGATCTGGGCCTTCAAATTACGCAAGCTCACTTTAAAATGCCATAAATACATGTGTATGTACTAATGTGCGAAAAAATCATCATTTTGTTTCGGATGATTTTTCAGCCCCCGAGCCCCTAGGGGTACCCCTAGGGCCCGGCCTGAAAAATGAAACTCTTTGTTCGGTACGATGGAAAGGAATTCTGATCATTAGGGGTGTTAGGCCTATAGATAAGGATTATGTGGACATAAAGATCGACCGAATCGGGCAAGTAACGAAGAAGTTATGGCCAAAATAGTTTTTAGCCCAGGCCCCTAGGGGTACCCCTAGGGCTCGGCCCAAAAATTGGAGCACATTGTTCAGCACGATGGATAGGAATTCCAATCATTAGCGGTCTTGGGCCATTATATAAGGATTCCGTGGACATAAAGATTGACCGAATCGGGCGAGAAACGAAGAAGTTATGGCAAAAATAGTTTTTACGTCGGGTCCCGTTTTGCGCAGTTCCACTATTTTTGCCATAACTTCTAGGCTATTTGTCCGATTTTGCCGATTCAAGCGGCGTTGGAAACCTTATTCCAAGGGCTATCCCCCAAAAAGTCAAAATCCACTTTTCCTATTATTTTGCTTTACAAGAACTTCGTGAGTGTCCAAAACAAGCGAAAAAGTGACTATTTTAGGGTGTATTCGGCCGATTTACCCGCGATCTGGGCCTTCAAATTACGCAAGCTCACTTTAAAATGCCATAAATACATGTGTATGTACTAATGTGCGAAAAAATCATCATTTTGTTTCGGATGATTTTTCAGCCCCCGAGCCCCTAGGGGTACCCCTAGGGCCCGGCCTGAAAAATGAAACTCTTTGTTCGGTACGATGGAAAGGAATTCTGATCATTAGGGGTGTTAGGCCTATAGATAAGGATTATGTGGACATAAAGATCGACCGAATCGGGCAAGTAACGAAGAAGTTATGGCCAAAATAGTTTTTAGCCCAGGCCCCTAGGGGTACCCCTAGGGCTCGGCCCAAAAATTGGAGCACATTGTTCAGCACGATGGATAGGAATTCCAATCATTAGCGGTCTTGGGCCATTATATAAGGATTCCGTGGACATAAAGATTGACCGAATCTGGCGAGAAACGAAGAAGTTATGGCAAAAATAGTTTTTACGTCGGGTCCCGTTTTGCGCAGTTCCACTATTTTTGCCATAACTTCTAGGCTATTTGTCCGATTTGGCCGATTCAAGCGGCGTTGGAAACCTTATTCCAAGGGCTATCCCCCAAAAAGTCAAAATCCACTTTTCCTATTATTTTGCTTTACAAGAACTTCGTGAGTGTCCAAAACAAGCGAAAAAGTGACTATTTTAGGGTGTATTCGGCCGATTTACCCGCGATCTGGGCCTTCAAATTACGCAAGCTCACTTTAAAATGCCATAAATACATGTGTATGTACTAATGTGCGAAAAAATCATCATTTTGTTTCGGATGATTTTTCAGGCCCCCGAGCCCCTAGGGGTACCCCTAGGGCCCGGCCTGAAAAATGAAACTCTTTGTTCGGTACGATGGAAAGGAATTCTGATCATTAGGGGTGTTAGGCCTATAGATAAGGATTATGTGGACATAAAGATCGACCGAATCGGGCAAGTAACGAAGAAGTTATGGCCAAAATAGTTTTTAGCCCAGGCCCCTAGGGGTACCCCTAGGGCTCGGCCCAAAAATTGGAGCACATTTGTTCAGCACGATGGATAGGAATTCCAATCATTAGCGGTCTTGGGCCATTATATAAGGATTCCGTGGACAGTAAAGATTGACCGAATCTGGCGAGAAACGAAGAAGTTATGGCAAAAATAGTTTTTACGTCGGGTCCCGTTTTGCGCAGTTCCACTATTTTTGCCATAACTTCTAGGCTATTTGTCCGATTTTGCCGATTCAAGCGGCGTTGGAAACCTTATTCCAAGGGCTATCCCCCAAAAAGTCAAAATCCACTTTTCCTATTATTTTGCTTTACAAGAACTTCGTGAGTGTCCAAAACAAGCGAAAAAGTGACTATTTTAGGGTGTATTCGGCCGATTTACCCGCGATCTGGGCCTTCAAATTACGCAAGCTCACTTTAAAATGCCATAAATACATGTGTATGTACTAATGTGCGAAAAAATCATCATTTTGTTTCGGATGATTTTTCAGCCCCCGAGCCCCTAGGGGTACCCCTAGGGCCCGGCCTGAAAAATGAAACTCTTTGTTCGGTACGATGGAAAGGAATTCTGATCATTAGGGGTGTTAGGCCTATAGATAAGGATTATGTGGACATAAAGATCGACCGAATCGGGCAAGTAACGAAGAAGTTATGGCCAAAATAGTTTTTAGCCCAGGCCCCTAGGGGTACCCCTAGGGCTCGGCCCAAAAATTGGAGCACATTGTTCAGCACGATGGATAGGAATTCCAATCATTAGCGGTCTTGGGCCATTATATAAGGATTCCGTGGACATAAAGATTGACCGAATCTGGCGAGAAACGAAGAAGTTATGGCAAAAATAGTTTTTACGTCGGGTCCCGTTTTGCGCAGTTCCACTATTTTTGCCATAACTTCTAGGCTATTTGTCCGATTTTGCCGATTCAAGCGGCGTTGGAAACCTTATTCCAAGGGCTATCCCCCAAAAAGTCAAAATCCACTTTTCCTATTATTTTGCTTTACAAGAACTTCGTGAGTGTCCAAAACAAGCGAAAAAGTGACTATTTTAGGGTGTATTCGGCCGATTTACCCGCGATCTGGGCCTTCAAATTACGCAAGCTCACTTTAAAATGCCATAAATACATGTGTATGTACTAATGTGCGAAAAAATCATCATTTTGTTTCGGATGATTTTTCAGCCCCCGAGCCCCTAGGGGTACCCCTAGGGCCCGGCCTGAAAAATGAAACTCTTTGTTCGGTACGATGGAAAGGAATTCTGATCATTAGGGGTGTTAGGCCTATAGATAAGGATTATGTGGACATAAAGATCGACCGAATCGGGCAAGTAACGAAGAAGTTATGGCCAAAATAGTTTTTAGCCCAGGCCCCTAGGGGTACCCCTAGGGCTCGGCCCAAAAATTGGAGCACATTGTTCAGCACGATGGATAGGAATTCCAATCATTAGCGGTCTTGGGCCATTATATAAGGATTCCGTGGACATAAAGATTGACCGAATCGGGCGAGAAACGAAGAAGTTATGGCAAAAATAGTTTTTACGTCGGGTCCCGTTTTGCGCAGTTCCACTATTTTTGCCATAACTTCTAGGCTATTTGTCCGATTTTGCCGATTCAAGCGGCGTTGGAAACCTTATTCCAAGGGCTATCCCCCAAAAAGTCAAAATCCACTTTTCCTATTATTTTGCTTTACAAGAACTTCGTGAGTGTCCAAAACAAGCGAAAAAGTGACTATTTTAGGGTGTATTCGGCCGATTTACCCGCGATCTGGGCCTTCAAATTACGCAAGCTCACTTTAAAATGCCATAAATACATGTGTATGTACTAATGTGCGAAAAAATCATCATTTTGTTTCGGATGATTTTTCAGCCCCCGAGCCCCTAGGGGTACCCCTAGGGCCCGGCCTGAAAAATGAAACTCTTTGTTCGGTACGATGGAAAGGAATTCTGATCATTAGGGGTGTTAGGCCTATAGATAAGGATTATGTGGACATAAAGATCGACCGAATCGGGCAAGTAACGAAGAAGTTATGGCCAAAATAGTTTTTAGCCCAGGCCCCTAGGGGTACCCCTAGGGCTCGGCCCAAAAATTGGAGCACATTGTTCAGCACGATGGATAGGAATTCCAATCATTAGCGGTCTTGGGCCATTATATAAGGATTCCGTGGACATAAAGATTGACCGAATCTGGCGAGAAACGAAGAAGTTATGGCAAAAATAGTTTTTACGTCGGGTCCCGTTTTGCGCAGTTCCACTATTTTTGCCATAACTTCTAGGCTATTTGTCCGATTTTGCCGATTCAAGCGGCGTTGGAAACCTTATTCCAAGGGCTATCCCCCAAAAAGTCAAAATCCACTTTTCCTATTATTTTGCTTTACAAGAACTTCGTGAGTGTCCAAAACAAGCGAAAAAGTGACTATTTTAGGGTGTATTCGGCCGATTTACCCGCGATCTGGGCCTTCAAATTACGCAAGCTCACTTTAAAATGCCATAAATACATGTGTATGTACTAATGTGCGAAAAAATCATCATTTTGTTTCGGATGATTTTTCAGCCCCCGAGCCCCTAGGGGTACCCCTAGGGCCCGGCCTGAAAAATGAAACTCTTTGTTCGGTACGATGGAAAGGAATTCTGATCATTAGGGGTGTTAGGCCTATAGATAAGGATTATGTGGACATAAAGATCGACCGAATCGGGCAAGTAACGAAGAAGTTATGGCCAAAATAGTTTTTAGCCCAGGCCCCTAGGGGTACCCCTAGGGCTCGGCCCAAAAATTGGAGCACATTGTTCAGCACGATGGATAGGAATTCCAATCATTAGCGGTCTTGGGCCATTATATAAGGATTCCGTGGACATAAAGATTGACCGAATCGGGCGAGAAACGAAGAAGTTATGGCAAAAATAGTTTTTACGTCGGGTCCCGTTTTGCGCAGTTCCACTATTTTTGCCATAACTTCTAGGCTATTTGTCCGATTTTGCCGATTCAAGCGGCGTTGGAAACCTTATTCCAAGGGCTATCCCCCAAAAAGTCAAAATCCACTTTTCCTATTATTTTGCTTTACAAGAACTTCGTGAGTGTCCAAAACAAGCGAAAAAGTGACTATTTTAGGGTGTATTCGGCCGATTTACCCGCGATCTGGGCCTTCAAATTACGCAAGCTCACTTTAAAATGCCATAAATACATGTGTATGTACTAATGTGCGAAAAAATCATCATTTTGTTTCGGATGATTTTTCAGCCCCCGAGCCCCTAGGGGTACCCCTAGGGCCCGGCCTGAAAAATGAAACTCTTTGTTCGGTACGATGGAAAGGAATTCTGATCATTAGGGGTGTTAGGCCTATAGATAAGGATTATGTGGACATAAAGATCGACCGAATCGGGCAAGTAACGAAGAAGTTATGGCCAAAATAGTTTTTAGCCCAGGCCCCTAGGGGTACCCCTAGGGCTCGGCCCAAAAATTGGAGCACATTTGTTCAGCACGATGGATAGGAATTCCAATCATTAGCGGTCTTGGGCCATTATATAAGGATTCCGTGGACATAAAGATTGACCGAATCTGGCGAGAAACGAAGAAGTTATGGCAAAAATAGTTTTTACGTCGGGTCCCGTTTTGCGCAGTTCCACTATTTTTGCCATAACTTCTAGGCTATTTGTCCGATTTTGCCGATTCAAGCGGCGTTGGAAACCTTATTCCAAGGGCTATCCCCCAAAAAGTCAAAATCCACTTTTCCTATTATTTTGCTTTACAAGAACTTCGTGAGTGTCCAAAACAAGCGAAAAAGTGACTATTTTAGGGTGTATTCGGCCGATTTACCCGCGATCTGGGCCTTCAAATTACGCAAGCTCACTTTAAAATGCCATAAATACATGTGTATGTACTAATGTGCGAAAAAATCATCATTTTGTTTCGGATGATTTTTCAGCCCCCGAGCCCCTAGGGGTACCCCTAGGGCCCGGCCTGAAAAATGAAACTCTTTGTTCGGTACGATGGAAAGGAATTCTGATCATTAGGGGTGTTAGGCCTATAGATAAGGATTATGTGGACATAAAGATCGACCGAATCGGGCAAGTAACGAAGAAGTTATGGCCAAAATAGTTTTTAGCCCAGGCCCCTAGGGGTACCCCTAGGGCTCGGCCCAAAAATTGGAGCACATTGTTCAGCACGATGGATAGGAATTCCAATCATTAGCGGTCTTGGGCCATTATATAAGGATTCCGTGGACATAAAGATTGACCGAATCGGGCGAGAAACGAAGAAGTTATGGCAAAAATAGTTTTTACGTCGGGTCCCGTTTTGCGCAGTTCCACTATTTTTGCCATAACTTCTAGGCTATTTGTCCGATTTTGCCGATTCAAGCGGCGTTGGAAACCTTATTCCAAGGGCTATCCCCCAAAAAGTCAAAATCCACTTTTCCTATTATTTTGCTTTACAAGAACTTCGTGAGTGTCCAAAACAAGCGAAAAAGTGACTATTTTAGGGTGTATTCGGCCGATTTACCCGCGATCTGGGCCTTCAAATTACGCAAGCTCACTTTAAAATGCCATAAATACATGTGTATGTACTAATGTGCGAAAAAATCATCATTTTGTTTCGGATGATTTTTCAGCCCCCGAGCCCCTAGGGGTACCCCTAGGGCCCGGCCTGAAAAATGAAACTCTTTGTTCGGTACGATGGAAAGGAATTCTGATCATTAGGGGTGTTAGGCCTATAGATAAGGATTATGTGGACATAAAGATCGACCGAATCGGGCAAGTAACGAAGAAGTTATGGCCAAAATAGTTTTTAGCCCAGGCCCCTAGGGGTACCCCTAGGGCTCGGCCCAAAAATTGGAGCACATTGTTCAGCACGATGGATAGGAATTCCAATCATTAGCGGTCTTGGGCCATTATATAAGGATTCCGTGGACATAAAGATTGACCGAATCTGGCGAGAAACGAAGAAGTTATGGCAAAAATAGTTTTTACGTCGGGTCCCGTTTTGCGCAGTTCCACTATTTTTGCCATAACTTCTAGGCTATTTGTCCGATTTGGCCGATTCAAGCGGCGTTGGAAACCTTATTCCAAGGGCTATCCCCCAAAAAGTCAAAATCCACTTTTCCTATTATTTTGCTTTACAAGAACTTCGTGAGTGTCCAAAACAAGCGAAAAAGTGACTATTTTAGGGTGTATTCGGCCGATTTACCCGCGATCTGGGCCTTCAAATTACGCAAGCTCACTTTAAAATGCCATAAATACATGTGTATGTACTAATGTGCGAAAAAATCATCATTTTGTTTCGGATGATTTTTCAGCCCCCGAGCCCCTAGGGGTACCCCTAGGGCCCGGCCTGAAAAATGAAACTCTTTGTTCGGTACGATGGAAAGGAATTCTGATCATTAGGGGTGTTAGGCCTATAGATAAGGATTATGTGGACATAAAGATCGACCGAATCGGGCAAGTAACGAAGAAGTTATGGCCAAAATAGTTTTTAGCCCAGGCCCCTAGGGGTACCCCTAGGGCTCGGCCCAAAAATTGGAGCACATTGTTCAGCACGATGGATAGGAATTCCAATCATTAGCGGTCTTGGGCCATTTAGATAAGGATTCCGTGGACGTAAAGATTGACCGAATCTGGCGAGAAACGAAGAAGTTATGGCAAAAATAGTTTTTACGTCGGGTCCCGTTTTGCGCAGTTCCACTATTTTTGCCATAACTTCTAGGCTATTTGTCCGATTTTGCCGATTCAAGCGGCGTTGGAAACCTTATTCCAAGGGCTATCCCCCAAAAAGTCAAAATCCACTTTTCCTATTATTTTGCTTTACAAGAACTTCGTGAGTGTCCAAAACAAGCGAAAAAGTGACTATTTTAGGGTGTATTCGGCCGATTTACCCGCGATCTGGGCCTTCAAATTACGCAAGCTCACTTTAAAATGCCATAAATACATGTGTATGTACTAATGTGCGAAAAAATCATCATTTTGTTTCGGATGATTTTCAGCCCCCGAGCCCCTAGGGGTACCCCTAGGGCCCGGCCTGAAAAATGAAACTCTTTGTTCGGTACGATGGAAAGGAATTCTGATCATTAGGGGTGTTAGGCCTATAGATAAGGATTATGTGGACATAAAGATCGACCGAATCGGGCAAGTAACGAAGAAGTTATGGCCAAAATAGTTTTTAGCCCAGGCCCCTAGGGGTACCCCTAGGGCTCGGCCCAAAAATTGGAGCACATTGTTCAGCACGATGGATAGGAATTCCAATCATTAGCGGTCTTGGGCCATTATATAAGGATTCCGTGGACATAAAGATTGACCGAATCGGGCGAGAAACGAAGAAGTTATGGCAAAAATAGTTTTTACGTCGGGTCCCGTTTTGCGCAGTTCCACTATTTTTGCCATAACTTCTAGGCTATTTGTCCGATTTTGCCGATTCAAGCGGCGTTGGAAACCTTATTCCAAGGGCTATCCCCCAAAAAGTCAAAATCCACTTTTCCTATTATTTTGCTTTACAAGAACTTCGTGAGTGTCCAAAACAAGCGAAAAAGTGACTATTTTAGGGTGTATTCGGCCGATTTACCCGCGATCTGGGCCTTCAAATTACGCAAGCTCACTTTAAAATGCCATAAATACATGTGTATGTACTAATGTGCGAAAAAATCATCATTTTGTTTCGGATGATTTTTCAGGCCCCCGAGCCCCTAGGGGTACCCCTAGGGCCCGGCCTGAAAAATGAAACTCTTTGTTCGGTACGATGGAAAGGAATTCTGATCATTAGGGGTGTTAGGCCTATAGATAAGGATTATGTGGACATAAAGATCGACCGAATCGGGCAAGTAACGAAGAAGTTATGGCCAAAATAGTTTTTAGCCCAGGCCCCTAGGGGTACCCCTAGGGCTCGGCCCAAAAATTGGAGCACATTGTTCAGCACGATGGATAGGAATTCCAATCATTAGCGGTCTTGGGCCATTATATAAGGATTCCGTGGACATAAAGATTGACCGAATCGGGCGAGAAACGAAGAAGTTATGGCAAAAATAGTTTTTACGTCGGGTCCCGTTTTGCGCAGTTCCACTATTTTTGCCATAACTTCTAGGCTATTTGTCCGATTTTGCCGATTCAAGCGGCGTTGGAAACCTTATTCCAAGGGCTATCCCCCAAAAAGTCAAAATCCACTTTTCCTATTATTTTGCTTTACAAGAACTTCGTGAGTGTCCAAAACAAGCGAAAAAGTGACTATTTTAGGGTGTATTCGGCCGATTTACCCGCGATCTGGGCCTTCAAATTACGCAAGCTCACTTTAAAATGCCATAAATACATGTGTATGTACTAATGTGCGAAAAAATCATCATTTTGTTTCGGATGATTTTTCAGCCCCCGAGCCCCTAGGGGTACCCCTAGGGCCCGGCCTGAAAAATGAAACTCTTTGTTCGGTACGATGGAAAGGAATTCTGATCATTAGGGGTGTTAGGCCTATAGATAAGGATTATGTGGACATAAAGATCGACCGAATCGGGCAAGTAACGAAGAAGTTATGGCCAAAATAGTTTTTAGCCCAGGCCCCTAGGGTACCCCTAGGGCTCGGCCCAAAAATTGGAGCACATTTGTTCAGCACGATGGATAGGAATTCCAATCATTAGCGGTCTTGGGCCTTTAGATAAGGATTCCGTGGACATAAAGATTGACCGAATCTGGCGAGAAACGAAGAAGTTATGGCAAAAATAGTTTTTACGTCGGGTCCCGTTTTGCGCAGTTCCACTATTTTTGCCATAACTTCTAGGCTATTTGTCCGATTTTGCCGATTCAAGCGGCGTTGGAAACCTTATTCCAAGGGCTATCCCCCAAAAAGTCAAAATCCACTTTTCCTATTATTTTGCTTTACAAGAACTTCGTGAGTGTCCAAAACAAGCGAAAAAGTGACTATTTTAGGGTGTATTCGGCCGATTTACCCGCGATCTGGGCCTTCAAATTACGCAAGCTCACTTTAAAATGCCATAAATACATGTGTATGTACTAATGTGCGAAAAAATCATCATTTTGTTTCGGATGATTTTTCAGGCCCCCGAGCCCCTAGGGGTACCCCTAGGGCCCGGCCTGAAAAATGAAACTCTTTGTTCGGTACGATGGAAAGGAATTCTGATCATTAGGGGTGTTAGGCCTATAGATAAGGATTATGTGGACATAAAGATCGACCGAATCGGGCAAGTAACGAAGAAGTTATGGCCAAAATAGTTTTTAGCCCAGGCCCCTAGGGGTACCCCTAGGGCTCGGCCCAAAAATTGGAGCACATTGTTCAGCACGATGGATAGGAATTCCAATCATTAGCGGTCTTGGGCCATTATATAAGGATTCCGTGGACATAAAGATTGACCGAATCGGGCGAGAAACGAAGAAGTTATGGCAAAAATAGTTTTTACGTCGGGTCCCGTTTTGCGCAGTTCCACTATTTTTGCCATAACTTCTTCGTTTCTCGCCCGATTCGGTCAATCTTTACTGTCCACGGAATCCTTATCTAAATGGCCCAAGACCGCTAATGATTGGAATTCCTATCCATCGTGCTGAACAAAGTGCTCCAATTTTTGGGCCGAGCCCTAGGGGTACCCCTAGGGGCCTGGGCTAAAAACTATTTTGGCCATAACTTCTTCGTTACTTGCCCGATTCGGTCGATCTTTATGTCCACATAATCCTTATCTATAGGCCTAACACCCCTAATGATCAGAATTCCTTTCCATCGTACCGAACAAAGAGTTTCATTTTTCAGGCCGGGCCCTAGGGGTACCCCTAGGGGCTCGGGGGCCGAAAAATCATCCGAAACAAAATGATGATTTTTTCGCACATTAGTACATACACATGTATTTATGGCATTTTAAAGTGAGCTTGCGTAATTTGAAGGCCCAGATCGCGGGTAAATCGGCCGAATACACCCTAAAATAGTCACTTTTTCGCTTGTTTTGGACACTCACGAAGTTCTTGTAAAGCAAAATAATAGGAAAAGTGGATTTTGACTTTTTGGGGGATAGCCCTTGGAATAAGGTTTCCAACGCCGCTTGAATCGGCAAAATCGGACAAATAGCCTAGAAGTTATGGCAAAAATAGTGGAACTGCGCAAAACGGGACCCGACGTAAAAACTATTTTTGCCATAACTTCTTCGTTTCTCGCCAGATTCGGTCAATCTTTATGTCCACGGAATCCTTATCTAAAGGCCCAAGACCGCTAATGATTGGAATTCCTATCCATCGTGCTGAACAAAGTGCTCCAATTTTTGGGCCGAGCCCTAGGGGTAGGGGCCTGGGCTAAAAACTATTTTGGCCATAACTTCTTCGTTACTTGCCCGATTCGGTCTATCTTTATGTCCACATAATCCTTATCTATAGGCCTAACACCCCTAATGATCATGAATTCCTTTCCATCGTACCGAACAAAGAGTTTCATTTTTCAGGCCGGGCCCTAGGGGTACCCCTAGGGGCTCGCGGGCTGAAAATCATCCGAAACAAAATGATGATTTTTTCGCACATTAGTACATACACATGTATTTATGGCATTTTAAAGTGAGCTTGCGTAATTTGAAGGCCCAGATCGCGGGTAAATCGGCCGAATACACCCTAAAATAGTCACTTTTTCGCTTGTTTTGGACACTCACGAAGTTCTTGTAAAGCAAAATAATAGGAAAAGTGGATTTTGACTTTTTGGGGGATAGCCCTTGGAATAAGGTTTCCAACGCCGCTTGAATCGGCCAAATCGGACAAATAGCCTAGAAGTTATGGCAAAAATAGTGGAACTGCGCAAAACGGGACCCGACGTAAAAACTATTTTTGCCATAACTTCTTCGTTTCTCGCCAGATTCGGTCAATCTTTATGTCCACGGAATCCTTATATAATGGCCCAAGACCGCTAATGATTGGAATTCCTATCCATCGTGCTGAACAATGTGCTCCAATTTTTGGGCCGAGCCCTAGGGGTACCCCTAGGGGCCTGGGCTAAAAACTATTTTGGCCATAACTTCTTCGTTACTTGCCCGATTCGGTCGATCTTTATGTCCACATAATCCTTATCTATAGGCCTAACACCCCTAAGGATCAGAATTCCTTTCCATCGTACCGAACAAAGAGTTTCATTTTTCAGGCCGGGCCCTAGGGGTACCCCTAGGGGCTCGGGGGCTGAAAAATCATCCGAAACAAAATGATGATTTTTTCGCACATTAGTACATACACATGTATTTATGGCATTTTAAAGTGAGCTTGCGTAATTTGAAGGCCCAGATCGCGGGTAAATCGGCCGAATACACCCTAAAATAGTCACTTTTTCGCTTGTTTTGGACACTCACGAAGTTCTTGTAAAGCAAAATAATAGGAAAAGTGGATTTTGACTTTTTGGGGGATAGCCCTTGGAATAAGGTTTCCAACGCCGCTTGAATCGGCAAAATCGGACAAATAGCCTAGAAGTTATGGCAAAAATAGTGGAACTGCGCAAAACGGGACCCGACGTAAAAACTATTTTTGCCATAACTTCTTCGTTTCTCGCCCGATTCGGTCAATCTTTATGTCCACGGAATCCTTATATAATGGCTCAAGACCGCTAATGATTGGAATTCCTATCCATCGTGCTGAACAATGTGCTCCAATTTTTGGGCCGAGCCCTAGGGGTAACCCTAGGGGCCTGGGCTAAAAACTATTTTGGCCATAACTTCTTCGTTACTTGCCCGATTCGGTCGATCTTTATGTCCACATAATCCTTATCTATAGGCCTAACACCCCTAATGATCAGAATTCCTTTCCATCGTACCGAACAAAGAGTTTCATTTTTCAGGCCGGGCCCTAGGGGTACCCCTAGGGGCTCGGGGGCTGAAAAATCATCCGAAACAAAATGATGATTTTTTCGCACATTAGTACATACACATGTATTTATGGCATTTTAAAGTGAGCTTGCGTAATTTGAAGGCCCAGATCGCGGGTAAATCGGCCGAATACACCCTAAAATAGTCACTTTTTCGCTTGTTTTGGACACTCACGAAGTTCTTGTAAAGCAAAATAATAGGAAAAGTGGATTTTGACTTTTTGAGGGATAGCCCTTGGAATAAGGTTTCCAACGCCGCTTGAATCGGCAAAATCGGACAAATAGCCTAGAAGTTATGGCAAAAATAGTGGAACTGCGCAAAACGGGACCCGACGTAAAAACTATTTTTGCCATAACTTCTTCGTTTCTCGCCAGATTCGGTCAATCTTTACGTCCACGGAATCCTTATCTAAAGGCCCAAGACCGCTAATGATTGGAATTCCTATCCATCGTGCTGAACAAAGTGCTCCAATTTTTGGGCCGAGCCCTAGGGGTAGGGGCCTGGGCTAAAAACTATTTTGGCCATAACTTCTTCGTTACTTGCCCGATTCGGTCTATCTTTATGTCCACATAATCCTTATCTATAGGCCTAACACCCCTAATGATCAGAATTCCTTTCCATCGTACCGAACAAAGAGTTTCATTTTTCAGGCCGGGCCCTAGGGGTACCCCTAGGGGCTCGGGGGCCGAAAAATCATCCGAAACAAAATGATGATTTTTTCACACATTAGTACATACACATGTATTTATGGCATTTTAAAGTGAGCTTGCGTAATTTGAAGGCCCAGATCGCGGGTAAATCGGCCGAATACAACCTAAAATAGTCACTTTTTCGCTTGTTTTGGACACTCACGAAGTTCTTGTAAAGCAAAATAATAGGAAAAGTGGATTTTGACTTTTTGGGGGATAGCCCTTGGAATAAGGTTTCCAACGCCGCTTGAATCGGCAAAATCGGACAAATAGCCTAGAAGTTATGGCAAAAATAGTGGAACTGCGCAAAACGGGACCCGACGTAAAAACTATTTTTGCCATAACTTCTTCGTTTCTCGCCCGATTCGGTCAATCTTTATGTCCACGGAATCCTTATCTAAAGGCCCAAGACCGCTAATGATTGGAATTCCTATCCATTGTGCTGAACAAAGTGCTCCAATTTTTGGGCCGAGCCATAGGGGTAGGGGCCTGGGCTAAAAACTATTTTGGCCATAACTTCTTCGTTACTTGCCCGATTCGGTCGATCTTTATGTCCACATAATCCTTATCTATAGGCCTAACACCCCTAATGATCAGAATTCCTTTCCATCGTACCGAACAAAGAGTTTCATTTTTCAGGCCGGGCCCTAGGAATACCCCTAGGGGCTCGGGGGCTGAAAAATCATCCGAAACAAAATGATGATTTTTTCGCACATTAGTACATACACATGTATTTATGGCATTTTAAAGTGAGCTTGCGTAATTTGAAGGCCCAGATCGCGGGTAAATCGGCCGAATACACCCTAAAATAGTCACTTTTTCGCTTGTTTTGGACACTCACGAAGTTCTTGTAAAGCAAAATAATAGGAAAAGTGGATTTTGACTTTTTGGGGGATAGCCCTTGGAATAAGGTTTCCAACGCCGCTTGAATCGGCAAAATCGGACAAATAGCCTAGAAGTTATGGCAAAAATAGTGGAACTGCGCAAAACGGGACCCGACGTAAAAACTATTTTTGCCATAACTTCTTCGTTTCTCGCCAGATTCGGTCAATCTTTACGTCCACGGAATCCTTATCTAAAGGCCCAAGACCGCTAATGATTGGAATTCCTATCCATCGTGCTGAACAAAGTGCTCCAATTTTTGGGCCGAGCCCTAGGGGTAGGGGCCTGGGCTAAAAACTATTTTGGCCATAACTTCTTCGTTACTTGCCCGATTCGGTCTATCTTTATGTCCACATAATCCTTATCTATAGGCCTAACACCCCTAATGATCAGAATTCCTTTCCATCGTACCGAACAAAGAGTTTCATTTTTCAGGCCGGGCCCTAGGGGTACCCCTAGGGGCTCGGGGGCTGAAAAATCATCCGAAACAAAATGATGATTTTTTCGCACATTAGTACATACACATGTATTTATGGCATTTTAAAGTGAGCTTGCGTAATTTGAAGGCCCAGATCGCGGGTAAATCGGCCGAATACACCCTAAAATAGTCACTTTTTCGCTTGTTTTGGACACTCACGAAGTTCTTGTAAAGCAAAATAATAGGAAAAGTGGATTTTGACTTTTTGGGGGATAGCCCTTGGAATAAGGTTTCCAACGCCGCTTGAATCGGCAAAATCGGACAAATAGCCTAGAAGTTATGGCAAAAATAGTGGAACTGCGCAAAACGGGACCCGACGTAAAAACTATTTTTGCCATAACTTCTTCGTTTCTCGCCAGATTCGGTCAATCTTTACGTCCACGGAATCCTTATCTAAAGGCCCAAGACCGCTAATGATTGGAATTCCTATCCATCGTGTTGAACAAAGTGCTCCAATTTTTGGGCCGAGCCCTAGGGGTAGAGGCCTGGGGTAAAAACTATTTTGGCCATAACTTCTTCGTTACTTGCCCGATTCGGTCTATCTTTATGTCCACATAATCCTTATCTATAGGCCTAACACCCCTAATTATCAGAATTCCTTTCCATCGTACCGAACAAAGAGTTTCATTTTTCAGGCCGGGCCCTAGCGGTACCCCTAGGGGCTCGGGGGCCGAAAAATCATCCGAAACAAAATGATGATTTTTTCGCACATTAGTACATACACATGTATTTATGGCATTTTAAAGTGAGCTTGCGTAATTTGAAGGCCCAGATCGCGGGTAAATCGGCCGAATACACCCTAAAATAGTCACTTTTTCGCTTGTTTTGGACACTCACGAAGTTCTTGTAAAGCAAAATAATAGGAAAAGTGGATTTTGACTTTTTGGGGGATAGCCCTTGGAATAAGGTTTCCAACGCCGCTTGAATCGGCAAAATCGGACAAATAGCCTAGAAGTTATGGCAAAAATAGTGGAACTGCGCAAAACGGGACCCGACGTAAAAACTATTTTTGCCATAACTTCTTCGTTTCTCGCCAGATTCGGTCAATCTTTACGTCCACGGAATCCTTATCTAAAGGCCCAAGACCGCTAATGATTGGAATTCCTATCCATCGTGCTGAACAAAGTGCTCCAATTTTTGGGCCGAGCCCTAGGGGTAGGGGCCTGGGCTAAAAACTATTTTGGCCATAACTTCTTCGTTACTTGCCCGATTCGGTCTATCTTTATGTCCACATAATCCTTATCTATAGGCCTAACACCCCTAATTATCAGAATTCCTTTCCATCGTACCGAACAAAGAGTTTCATTTTTCAGGCCGGGCCCTAGCGGTACCCCTAGGGGCTCGGGGGCCGAAAAATCATCCGAAACAAAATGATGATTTTTTCGCACATTAGTACATACACATGTATTTATGGCATTTTAAAGTGAGCTTGCGTAATTTGAAGGCCCAGATCGCGGGTAAATCGGCCGAATCTAACCTAAAATAGTCACTTTTTCGCTTGTTTTGGACACTCACGAAGTTCTTGTAAAGCAAAATAATAGGAAAAGTGGATTTTGACTTTTTGGGGAATAGCCCTTGGAATAAGGTTTCCAACGCCGCTTGAATCGGCAAAATCGGACAAATAGCCTAGAAGTTATGGCAAAAATAGTGGAACTGCGCAAAACGGGACCCGACGTAAAAACTATTTTTGCCATAACTTCTTCGTTTCTCGCCCGATTCGGTCAATCTTTATGTCCACGGAATCCTTATATAATGGCCCAAGACCGCTAATGATTGGAATTCCTATCCATCGTGCTGAACAATGTGCTCCAATTTTTGGGCCGAGCCCTAGGGGTACCCCTAGGGGCCTGGGCTAAAAACTATTTTGGCCATAACTTCTTCGTTACTTGCCCGATTCGGTCGATCTTTATGTCCACATAATCCTTATCTATAGGCCTAACACCCCTAATGATCAGAATTCCTTTCCATCGTACCGAACAAAGAGTTTCATTTTTCAGGCCGGGCCCTAGGAATACCCCTAGGGGCTCGGGGGCTGAAAAATCATCCGAAACAAAATGATGATTTTTTCGCACATTAGTACATACACATGTATTTATGGCATTTTAAAGTGAGCTTGCGTAATTTGAAGGCCCAGATCGCGGGTAAATCGGCCGAATACACCCTAAAATAGTCACTTTTTCGCTTGTTTTAGACACTCACGAAGTTCTTGTAAAGCAAAATAATAGGAAAAGTGGATTTTGACTTTTTGGGGGATAGCCCTTGGAATAAGGTTTCCAACGCCGCTTGAATCGGCAAAATCGGACAAATAGCCTAGAAGTTATGGCAAAAATAGTGGAACTGCGCAAAACGGGACCCGACGTAAAAACTATTTTTGCCATAACTTCTTCGTTTCTCGCCCGATTCGGTCAATCTTTATGTCCACGGAATCCTTATCTAAAGGCCCAAGACCGCTAATGATTGGAATTCCTATGCATTGTGCTGAACAAAGTGCTCCAATTTTTGGGCCGAGCCATAGGGGTAGGGGCCTGGGCTAAAAACTATTTTGGCCATAACTTCTTCGTTACTTGCCCGATTCGGTCGATCTTTATGTCCACATAATCCTTATCTATAGGCCTAACACCCCTAATGATCAGAATTCCTTTCCATCGTACCGAACAAAGAGTTTCATTTTTCAGGCCGGGCCCTAGGAATACCCCTAGGGGCTCGGGGGCTGAAAAATCATCCGAAACAAAATGATGATTTTTTCGCACATTAGTACATACACATGTATTTATGGCATTTTAAAGTGAGCTTGCGTAATTTGAAGGCCCAGATCGCGGGTAAATCGGCCGAATACACCCTAAAATAGTCACTTTTTCGCTTGTTTTGGACACTCACGAAGTTCTTGTAAAGCAAAATAATAGGAAAAGTGGATTTTGACTTTTTGGGGGATAGCCCTTGGAATAAGGTTTCCAACGCCGCTTGAATCGGCAAAATCGGACAAATAGCCTAGAAGTTATGGCAAAAATAGTGGAACTGCGCAAAACGGGACCCGACGTAAAAACTATTTTTGCCATAACTTCTTCGTTTCTCGCCAGATTCGGTCAATCTTTACGTCCACGGAATCCTTATCTAAAGGCCCAAGACCGCTAATGATTGGAATTCCTATCCATCGTGCTGAACAAAGTGCTCCAATTTTTGGGCCGAGCCCTAGGGGTAGGGGCCTGGGCTAAAAACTATTTTGGCCATAACTTCTTCGTTACTTGCCCGATTCGGTCTATCTTTATGTCCACATAATCCTTATCTATAGGCCTAACACCCCTAATGATCAGAATTCCTTTCCATCGTACCGAACAAAGAGTTTCATTTTTCAGGCCGGGCCCTAGGGGTACCCCTAGGGGCTCGGGGGCTGAAAAATCATCCGAAACAAAATGATGATTTTTTCGCACCTTAGTACATACACATGTATTTATGGCATTTTAAAGTGAGCTTGCGTAATTTGAAGTCCCAGATCGCGGGTAAATCGGCCGAATACACCCTAAAATAGTCACTTTTTCGCTTGTTTTGGACACTCACGAAGTTCTTGTAAAGCAAAATAATAGGAAAAGTGGATTTTGACTTTTTGGGGGATAACCCTTGGAATAAGGTTTCCAACGCCGCTTGAATCGGCAAAATCGGACAAATAGCCTAGAAGTTATGGCAAAAATAGTGGAACTGCGCAAAACGGGACCCGACGTAAAAACTATTTTTGCCATAACTTCTTCGTTTCTCGCCAGATTCGGTCAATCTTTACGTCCACGGAATCCTTATCTAAAGGCCCAAGACCGCTAATGATTGGAATTCCTATCCATCGTGTTGAACAAAGTGCTCCAATTTTTGGGCCGAGCCCTAAGGGTAGAGGCCTGGGGTAAAAACTATTTTGGCCATAACTTCTTCGTTACTTGCCCGATTCGGTCTATCTTTATGTCCACATAATCCTTATCTATAGGCCTAACACCCCTAATTATCAGAATTCCTTTCCATCGTACCGAACAAAGAGTTTCATTTTTCAGGCCGGGCCCTAGCGGTACCCCTAGGGGCTCGGGGGCCGAAAAATCATCCGAAACAAAATGATGATTTTTTCGCACATTAGTACATACACATGTATTTATGGCATTTTAAAGTGAGCTTGCGTAATTTGAAGGCCCAGATCGCGGGTAAATCGGCCGAATCTAACCTAAAATAGTCACTTTTTCGCTTGTTTTGGACACTCACGAAGTTCTTGTAAAGCAAAATAATAGGAAAAGTGGATTTTGACTTTTTGGGGAATAGCCCTTGGAATAAGGTTTCCAACGCCGCTTGAATCGGCAAAATCGGACAAATAGCCTAGAAGTTATGGCAAAAATAGTGGAACTGCGCAAAACGGGACCCGACGTAAAAACTATTTTTGCCATAACTTCTTCGTTTCTCGCCCGATTCGGTCAATCTTTATGTCCACGGAATCCTTATATAATGGCCCAAGACCGCTAATGATTGGAATTCCTATCCATCGTGCTGAACAATGTGCTCCAATTTTTGGGCCGAGCCCTAGGGGTACCCCTAGGGGCCTGGGCTAAAAACTATTTTGGCCATAACTTCTTCGTTACTTGCCCGATTCGGTCGATCTTTATGTCCACATAATCCTTATCTATAGGCCTAACACCCCTAATGATCAGAATTCCTTTCCATCGTACCGAACAAAGAGTTTCATTTTTCAGGCCGGGCCCTAGGAATACCCCTAGGGGCTCGGGGGCCGAAAAATCATCCGAAACAAAATGATGATTTTTTCGCACATTAGTACATACACATGTATTTATGGCATTTTAAAGTGAGCTTGCGTAATTTGAAGGCCCAGATCGCGGGTAAATCGGCCGAATACACCCTAAAATAGTCACTTTTTCGCTTGTTTTAGACACTCACGAAGTTCTTGTAAAGCAAAATAATAGGAAAAGTGGATTTTGACTTTTTGGGGGATAGCCCTTGGAATAAGGTTTCCAACGCCGCTTGAATCGGCAAAATCGGACAACTAGCCTAGAAGTTATGGCAAAAATAGTGAAACTGCGCAAAACGGGACCCGACGTAAAAACTATTTTTGCCATAACTTCTTCGTTTCTCGCCAGATTCGGTCAATCTTTATGTCCACGGAATCCTTATCTAAAGGCCCAAGACCGCTAATGATTGGAATTCCTATCCATCGTGCTGAACAAAGTGCTCCAATTTTTGGGCCGAGCCCTAGGGGTAGGGGCCTGGGCTAAAAACTATTTTGGCCATAACTTCTTCGTTACTTGCCCGATTCGGTCTATCTTTATGTCCACATAATCCTTATCTATAGGCCTAACACCCCTAATGATCAGAATTCCTTTCCATCGTACCGAACAAAGAGTTTCATTTTTCAGGCCGGGCCCTAGGGGTACCCCCTAGGGGCTCGGGGGCCGAAAAATCATCCGAAACAAAATGATGATTTTTTCGCACATTAGTACATACACATGTATTTATGGCATTTTAAAGTGAGCTTGCGTAATTTGAAGGCCCAGATCGCGGGTAAATCGGCCGAATACAACCTAAAATAGTCACTTTTTCGCTTGTTTTGGACACTCACGAAGTTCTTGTAAAGCAAAATAATAGGAAAAGTGGATTTTGACTTTTTGGGGGATAGCCCTTGGAATAAGGTTTCCAACGCCGCTTGAATCGGCAAAATCGGACAAATAGCCTAGAAGTTATGGCAAAAATAGTGGAACTGCGCAAAACGGGACCCGACGTAAAAACTATTTTTGCCATAACTTCTTCGTTTCTCGCCCGATTCGGTCAATCTTTATGTCCACGGAATCCTTATCTAAAGGCCCAAGACCGCTAATGATTGGAATTCCTATCCATCGTGCTGAACAAAGTGCTCCAATTTTTGGGCCGAGCCATAGGGGTAGGGGCCTGGGCTAAAAACTATTTTGGCCATAACTTCTTCGTTACTTGCCCGATTCGGTCTATCTTTATGTCCACATAATCCTTATCTATAGGCCTAACACCCCTAATTATCAGAATTCCTTTCCATCGTACCGAACAAAGAGTTTCATTTTTCAGGCCGGGCCCTAGCGGTACCCCTAGGGGCTCGGGGGCCGAAAAATCATCCGAAACAAAATGATGATTTTTTCGCACATTAGTACATACACATGTATTTATGGCATTTTAAAGTGAGCTTGCGTAATTTGAAGGCCCAGATCGCGGGTAAATCGGCCGAATCTAACCTAAAATAGTCACTTTTTCGCTTGTTTTGGACACTCACGAAGTTCTTGTAAAGCAAAATAATAGGAAAAGTGGATTTTGACTTTTTGGGGGATAGCCCTTGGAATAAGGTTTCCAACGCCGCTTGAATCGGCAAAATCGGACAAATAGCCTAGAAGTTATGGCAAAAATAGTGGAACTGCGCAAAACGGGACCCGACGTAAAAACTATTTTTGCCATAACTTCTTCGTTTCTCGCCCGATTCGGTCAATCTTTATGTCCACGGAATCCTTATCTAAAGGCCCAAGACCGCTAATGATTGGAATTCCTATCCATCGTGCTGAACAAAGTGCTCCAATTTTTGGGCCGAGCCATAGGGGTAGGGGCCTGGGCTAAAAACCATTTTGGCCATAACTTCTTCGTTACTTGCCCGATTCGGTCGATCTTTATGTCCACATAATCCTTATCTATAGGCCTAACACCCCTAATGATCAGAATTCCTTTCCATCGTACCGAACAAAGAGTTTCATTTTTCAGGCCGGGCCCTAGGGGTACCCCTAGGGGCTCGGGGGCTGAAAAATCATCCGAAACAAAATGATGATTTTTTCCCACATTAGTACATACACATGTATTTATGGCATTTTAAAGTGAGCTTGCGTAATTTGAAGGCCCAGATCGCGGGTAAATCGGCCGAATACACCCTAAAATAGTCACTTTTTCGCTTGTTTTGGACACTCACGAAGTTCTTGTAAAGCAAAATAATAGGAAAAGTGGATTTTGACTTTTTGGGGGATAGCCCTTGGAATAAGGTTTCCAACGCCGCTTGAATCGGCAAAATCGGACAAATAGCCTAGAAGTTATGGCAAAAATAGTGGAACTGCGTAAAACGGGACCCGACGTAAAAACTATTTTTGCTATAACTTCTTCGTTTCTCGCCCGATTCGGTCAATCTTTATGTCCACGGAATCCTTATCTAAAGGCCCAAGACCGCTAATGATTGGAATTTCTATCCATCGTGCTGAACAAAGTGCTCCAATTTTTGGGCCGAGCCATAGGGGTAGGGGCCTGGGCTAAAAACTATTTTGGCCATAACTTCTTCGTTACTTGCCCGATTCGGTCGATCTTTATGTCCACATAATCCTTATCTATAGGCCTAACACCCCTAATGATCAGAATTCCTTTCCATCGTACCGAACAAAGAGTTTCATTTTTCAGGCCGGGCCCTAGGGGTACCCCTAGGGGCTCGGGGGCTGAAAAATCATCCGAAACAAAATGATGATTTTTTCGCACATTAGTACATACACATGTATTTATGGCATTTTAAAGTGAGCTTGCGTAATTTGAAGGCCCAGATCGCGGGTAAATCGGCCGAATACACCCTAAAATAGTCACTTTTTCGCTTGTTTTGGACACTCACGAAGTTCTTGTAAAGAAAAATAATAGGAAAAGTGAATTTTGACTTTTTGGGGGATAGCCCTTGGAATAAGGTTTCCAACGCCGCTTGAATCGGCAAAATCGGACAAATAGCCTAGAAGTTATGGCAAAAATAGTGGAACTGCGCAAAACGGGACCCGACGTAAAAACTATTTTTGCCATAACTTCTTCGTTTCTCGCCCGATTCGGTCAATCTTTATGTCCACGGAATCCTTATCTAAAGGCCCAAGACCGCTAATGATTGGAATTCCTATCCATCGTGCTGAACAAAGTGCTCCAATTTTTGGGCCGAGCCATAGGGGTAGGGGCCTGGGCTAAAAACTATTTTGGCCATAACTTCTTCGTTACTTGCCCGATTCGGTCGATCTTTATGTCCACATAATCCTTATCTATAGGCCTAACACCCCTAATGATCAGAATTCCTTTCCATCGTACCGAACAAAGAGTTTCATTTTTCAGGCCGGGCCCTAGGGGTACCCCTAGGGGCTCGGGGGCTGAAAAATCATCCGAAACAAAATGATGATTTTTTCGCACATTAGTACATACACATGTATTTATGGCATTTTAAAGTGAGCTTGCGTAATTTGAAGGCCCAGATCGCGGGTAAATCGGCCGAATACACCCTAAAATAGTCACTTTTTCGCTTGTTTTGGACACTCACGAAGTTCTTGTAAAGCAAAATAATAGGAAAAGTGGATTTTGACTTTTTGGGGGATAGCCCTTGGAATAAGGTTTCCAATGCCGCTTGAATCGGCAAAATCGGACAAATAGCCTAGAAGTTATGGCAAAAATAGTGGAACTGCGCAAAACGGGACCCGACGTAAAAACTATTTTTGCCATAACTTCTTCGTTTCTCGCCAGATTCGGTCAATCTTTATGTCCACGGAATCCTTATCTAAAGGCCCAAGGCCGCTAATGATTGGAATTCCTATCCATAGTGCTGAACAAAGTGCTCCAATTTTTGGGCCGAGCCATAGGGGTAGGGGCCTGGGCTAAAAACTATTTTGGCCATAACTTCTTCGTTACTTCCCCGATTCGGTCGATCTTTATGTCCACATAATCCTTATCTATAGGCCTAACACCCCTAATGATCAGAATTCCTTTCCATCGTACTGAACAAAGAGCTCCAATTTTTGGGCCGAGCCCTAGGGGTACCCCTAGGGGCTTGGGCTAAAAACTATTTTTGCCATAACTTCTTCGTTACTCGCCCGATTCGGTCGATCTTTATGTCCACAGAATCCTTTTCTATAGGCCTAAGTCCGCTAATGATCAGAATTCCTGTCCATCATGCCGAACAAAGAGTTTCAATTTTCGGGCCGGGCCTTAGGGTTCCGTCCCCCAAGGGGCTCGGGGTCTGAAAAATCATCCGAAACCAAATGTTGGTTTTTCCACACATTAGCTTATACACATGTATTTATGACATTTTAAAGTGAGCTTGCGTAAATTGAAGGCCCAGATCGCGGGTAAATCGGCTGATTACACCCCAAATTAGTAACTTTTTCGCTTGTTTTGGACACTCACGAAGTTCTTGTAAAGCAAAACAATAGGAAAAGTGTATTTTGACTTTTTGGGGGATAGCCCTTGGAATAAGGTTTCCAACGCCGCTTGAATCGTCAAAATCGGACAAATAGCCTAGAAGTTATGGCAAAAATAGTGGAACTGCGCAAAACGGGACCCGACGCAAAACCTATTTTGGCCATGACTTCTTGGTTTATCGCACGATTCAGTCAATCGTTATGTCCACGGAATCCTTATCTAAAGGCCCAAGACCCCTAATGATTGAAATTCCTATCCATCGTGCTGAACAAAGCGCTCCAATTTTTGGGCTGAGCCCTAGGGGTACCCCTAGGGGCCTGGGCTAAAACCTATATTGGCCATAACTTCTTCGTTACTTGCCCGATTCGGTCGATCTTTATGTCCACAGAATCATTATCTATAGGCCTAAGACCCCTAATGATCAGAATTCCTTTCCATCGTACCGAACAAAGAGTTTCATTTTTCGGGCCGGGCCCTAGGGGTACCCCCTAGGGGCTCGGGGGCTGAATAATCATCCGAAACAAAATGATGATTTTTTCGCATATCAGTACATATACATGTATTTATGGCATTTTCAAGTGAGCTTGCGTAATTTGAAGGCCCAGATCGCGGGTAAATCGGCCGAATACACCCCAAAATAGTAACTTTTTCGCTTGTTTTGGACACTCACGAAGTTCTTGTAAAGCAAAATAATAGGAAAAGTGTATATTGACTTTTTGGGGGATAGCCCTTGGAATAAGGTTTCCAAAGCTGCTTAAATCGGCCAAATCAGACAAATAGCCTAGAAGTTATGGCAAATATAGTGCAACTGCACAAAATGAGACCCGACGTAAAAACTATTTTTGCCATAACTTCTTCGTTTCTCGCCCGATTCGGTCAACTAACTAAAGGCCCAATACCCCTCATGATTGGAATTACTATCCATCGTGTTGAACAAAGAACTCCAATTTTTGGGCCAGGCCATAGTGGTACCCTTAGGGGCCTGGGCTAAAAACTATTTTGGCCATAACTTCTTCGTTTCTCGCACGATTCGGTCTACCTTTATGTCCACGGAATCCTTATGTATTGGCCCAAGACCCCTAATGATTGGAATTCCTATCCATCGTGTTCAACAAAGAGGTCCAATTTTTGGACCGGGCCATAGGGGTACCCTAAGGGGACTGGGATAAAAACTATTTTTGCCATAACTTCTTCGTTACTCGCCCGATTCGTTCGATCTTTATGTCCAAAGAATCCTTATCTAAAGGCCTAAGACCCCTAATGATCGGAATTCTTGTCCATCGTGCCGAACAAAGAGCTTCAATTTTCGGGCCGGGCCCTAGGGGTACCCCTAGGGGCTCGGGGGCTGAAAAATCATTCGAAACAAAATGTTGATTTTTTCGCACTTTAGCACATACACATATATTTCTGGCATTTTAAAGTGTGCTTGCGTAATTTGAAGGCCCAGATCTCGGGTAAATCGGCCGAATACACCCCAAAATAGTCACTTTTTCGCTTGTTTTTGACACTCACGAAGTTCTTGTAAAGAAAAATAATATAAAAAGTGGATTTTGACTTTTTGGGGGATAGCCCTTGGAATAAGGTTTCCAACGCCACTTGAATCGTCCAAATCGGACAAATAGCCTAGAAGTTATGGCAAAAATAGTGGAACTGCGCAAAACGTGACCCGACGCAAAACCTATTTTTGCCATGACTTCTTGGTTTCTCGCACGATTCGGTCAATCTTTATGTCCAAGGAATCCTTATCTAAAGGCCCAAGACCCCTAATGATTGAAATTCCTATCCATCGTGCTGAACAAAGCGCTCCAATTTTTGGGTCGAGCCCTAGGGGTACCCCTAGGGGCCAGGGCTAAAAACTATATTGGCCATAACTTCTTCGTTACTTGCCCGATTCGGTCGATCTTTATGTCCACAGAATCATTATCTATAGGCCTACGACCCCTAATGATCAGAATTCATTTCCATCGTACCGAACAAAGAGTTTCATTTTTCGGGCCGGGACCTAGGGGTACCCCCTAGGGGCTCGGGGGCTGAAAAATCATGCGAAACAAAATGATGATTTTTTCGCACATCAGTACATACACATGTATTTATGGCATTTTAAAGTGAGCTTGCGTAATTTGAAGGCCCAGATCGCGGGTAAATCGGCCTAATACACCCCAAAATAGTCACTTTTTCGCTTGTTTTGGACACTTACGAAGTTCTTGTAAAGCAAAATATTAGGAAAAGTAGATTTTAACTTTTTGGGGGATAGCCCTTGGAATAAGGTATCCAACACCGCTTGAATCGGCCAAATCGAACAAATAGCCTAGAAGTTATGGCAAAAATAGTGGAACTGCGCAAAACGGGACCCGACGTAAAAACTATTTTTGCCATAACTTTTTCGTTTCTCGCCCGATTCAGTCGACTAACTAAAGGTATCCTATCCATCGTGTTGAACAAAGAGCTCCAATTTTTGTGTTGGGCCATAGGGGTACCCTTAGGGGCCTGGGCTAAAAATTATTTTGGCCATAACTTCTTCGTTACTCGCCCGATTCGTTCGATCTTTATGTCCAAAGAATCCTTATCTAAAGGCCTAAGACCCCTAATGATCGGAATTCCTATCCATCGTGCTGAACAAAGCGCTCCAATTTTTGGGCCGAGCCCTAGGGGCCATGGGCTAAAAACTATTTTGGCCATAACTTCTTCGTTACTTGCCCAATTCGGTCAATCTTTATGTCCACAGAATCCTTATCAATAGGCCTAAGACCCCTAATGATCAGAATTCCTGTCCATCGTACCGAACAAAGAGCTTCATTTTTCGGGTCGGGCCCTAGGGGTAACCCTAAGGGCTCGGGTGCTGAAAAATCATCCGAAAAAAAATGATGATTTTTTCGCACATTAGCGCATACACATGTATTTACGGCATTTTAAAGTGAGCTTGCGTAATTTGAAGGCCCAAATCGCGGGTAAATCGGCCGAATACACCCTAAAATAGTAACTTTTTCGCTTGTTTTGGACACTCACGAAGTTCTTGTAAAGCAAAATAATAGGAAAAGTGTATATTGACTTTTTGGGGGATAGCCCTTGGAATAAGGTTTCCAAAGCCGCTTAAATCGGCCAAATCAGACAAATAGCCTAGAAGTTATGGCAAAAATAGTGGAACTGCGCAAAATGGTACCCGACGTAAAAACTATTTTTGCCATAACTTCTTCGTTTCTCGCCCGATTCGGTCAACTAACTAAAGGCCCAAGACCCCTCATGATTGGAATTACTATCCATCGTGTTGAACAAAGAGCTCCAATTTTTGGGCCAGGCCATAGTGGTACCCTTATGGGCATGGGCTAAAAACTATTTTGGCCATAACTTCTTCGTTTCTCGCACGATTCGGTCTACCTTTATGTCCACGGAATCCTTATCTATAGGCCCAAGACCCCTAATGATTGGAATTCCTATCCATCGTGCTGAACAAAGAGCTCCAATTTTTGGGCCGAGCCCTAGGGGTACCCCTAGGGGCTTGGGCTAAAAACTATTTTTGCCATAACTTCTTCGTTACTCGCCCGATTCGGTCGATCTTTATGTCCATAGAATCCTTATCTGCAGGCCTAAGACCGCTAATGATCAGAATTCCTGTCCATCATGCCGAAAAAAGAGTTTCAATTTTCGGGCGGGGCCCTAGGAGTCCGTCCCCCTAAGGGCTCGGGGTCTGAAAAATCATCAGAAACCAAATGTTGGTTTTTTCGCACATTAGCATATACACATGTCTTTATGGAATTTTAAAGTGAGCTTGCGTAAATTGAAGGCCCAGATCGCGGGTAAATCGGCTGATTACACCCCAAAATAGTAACTTTTTCGCTTTTTTTGGACACTCACGAAGTTCTTGTAAAGCAAAATAATAGGAAATTGTATTTTGACTTTTTGGGGGATAGCCCTTGGAATAAGGTTTCCAACGCCGCTTGAATCGTCAAAATCGGACAAATAGCCTAGAAGTTATGGCAAAAATAGTGGAACTGCGCAAAACGGGACCCGACGCAAAACCTATTTTGGCCATGACTTCTTGGTTTCTCGCACGATTCGGTCAATCTTTATGTCCACGGAATCCTTATCTAAAGGCCCAAGACCCCTAATGATTGAAATTCCTATCCATCGTGCTGAACAAAGCGCTCCAATTTTTGGGCCGAGCCCTAGGGGTACCCCTAGGGGCCTGGGCTAAAAACTATATTGGCCATAACTTCTTCGTTACTTGCCCGATTCGGTCGATCTTTATGTCCACAGAATCATTATCTATAGGCCTACGACCCCTAATGATCAGAATTCATTTCCATCGTACCGAACAAAGAGTTTCATTTTTCGGGCCGAGACCTAGGGGTACCTCCTAGGGGCTCGGGGGCTGAAAAATCATGTGAAACAAAATGATGATTTTTTCGCACATCAGTACATACACATGTATTTATGGCATTTTAAAGTGAGCTTGCGTAATTTGAAGGCCCAGATCGCGGGTAAATCGGCCTAATACACCCCAAAATAGTCATTTTTTCGCTTGTTTTGGACACTTACGAAGTTCTTGTAAAGCAAAATATTAGGAAAAGTAGATTTTAACTTTTTGGGGGATAGCCCTTGGAATAAGGTATCCAACACCGCTTGAATCGGCCAAATCGAACAAATAGCCTAGAAGTTATGGCAAAAATAGTGGAACTGCGCAAAACGGGACCCGACGTAAAAACTATTTTTGCCATAACTTTTTCGTTTCTCGCCCGATTCAGTCGACTAACTAAAGGTATCCTATCCATCGTGTTGAACAAAGAGCTCCAATTTTTGTGTTGGGCCATAGGGGTACCCTTAGGGGCCTGGGCTAAAAATTATTTTGGCCATAACTTCTTCGTTACTCGCCCGATTCGTTCGATCTTTATATCCAAAGAATCCTTATCTAAAGACCTAAGACCCCTAATGATCGGAATTCCTATCCATCGTGCTGAACAAAGCGCTCCAATTTTTGGGCCGAGCCCTAGGGGCCATGGGCTAAAAACTATTTTGGCCATAACTTCTTCGTTACTTGCCCAATTCGGTCAATCTTTATGTCCACAGAATCCTTATCAATAGGCCTAAGACCCCTAATGATCAGAATTCCTGTCCATCGTACCGAACAAAGAGTTTCATTTTTCGGGTCGGGCCCTAGGGGTAACCCTAAGGGCTCGGGTGCTGAAAAATCATCCGTAAAAAAATGATGATTTTTTTGCACATTAGCGCATACACATGTATTTACGGCATTTTAAAGTGAGCTTGCGTAATTTGAAGGCCCAAATCGCGGGTAAATCGGCCGAATACACCCTAAAATAGTAACTTTTTCGCTTGTTTTGGACACTCACGAAGTTCTTGTAAAGCAAAATAATAGGAAAAGTGTATATTGACTTTTTGGGGGATAGCCCTTGGAATAAGGTTTCAAAAGCCGCTTAAATCGGCCAAATCAGACAAATAGCCTAGAAGTTATGGCAAAAATAGTGGAACTGCGCAAAATGGTACCCGACGTAAAAACTATTTTTGCCATAACTTCTTCGTTTCTCGCCCGATTCGGTCAACTAACTAAAGGCCCAAGACCCCTCATGATTGGAATTACTATCCATCGTGTTGAACAAAGAGCTCCAATTTTTGGGCCAGGCCATAGTGGTACCCTTATGGGCATGGGCTAAAAACTATTTTGGCCATAACTTCTTCGTTTCTCGCACGATTCGGTCTACCTTTATGTCCACGGAATCCTTATCTATAGGCCCAAGACCCCTAATGATTGGAATTCCTATCCATCGTGCTGAACAAAGAGCTCCAATTTTTGGGCCGAGCCCTAGGGGTACCCCTAGGGGCTTGGGCTAAAAACTATTTTTGCCATAACTTCTTCGTTACTCGCCCAATTCGGTCGATCTTTATGTCCATAGAATCCTTATCTGCAGGCCTAAGACCGCTAATGATCAGAATTCCTGTCCATCATGCCGAAAAAAGAGTTTCAATTTTCGGGCGGGGCCCTAGGGGTCCGTCCCCCTAAGGGCTCGGGGTCTGAAAAATCATTAGAAACCAAATGTTGGTTTTTTCGCACATTAGCATATACACATGTCTTTATGGCATTTTAAAGTGAGCTTGCGTAAATTGAAGGCCCAGATCGCGGGTAAATCGGCTGATTACACCCCAAAATAGTAACTTTTTCGCTTGTTTTGGACACTCACGAAGTTCTTGTAAAGCAAAATAATAGGAAATTGTATTTTGACTTTTTGGGGGATAGCCCTTGGAATAAGGTTTCCAACGCCGCTTGAATCGTCAAAATCGGACAAATAGCCTAGAAGTTATGGCAAAAATAGTGGAACTGCGCAAAACGGGACCCGACGCAAAACCTATTTTGGCCATGACTTCTTGGTTTCTCGCACGATTCGGTCAATCTTTATGTCCACGGAATCCTTATCTAAAGGCCCAAGACCCCTAATGATTGAAATTCCTATCCATCGTGCTGAACAAAGCGCTCCAATTTTTGGGCCGAGCCCTAGGGGTACCCCTAGGGGCCTGGGCTAAAAACTATATTGGCCATAACTTCTTCGTTACTTGCCCGATTCGGTCGATCTTTATGTCCACAGAATCATTATCTATAGGCCTACGACCCCTAATGATCAGAATTCATTTCCATCGTACCGAACAAAGAGTTTCATTTTTCGGGCCGGGACCTAGGGGTACCCCCTAGGGGCTCGGGGGCTGAAAAATCATCCGAAACAAAATGATGATTTTTTCGCACATCAGTACATACACATGTATCTATGGCATTTTAAAGTGAGCTTGCGTAATTTGAAGGCCCAGATCGCGGGTAAATCGGCCGAATACATCCCAAAATAGTCACTTTTTCGCTTGTTTTGGACACTCACGAAGTTCTTGTAAAGCAAAATAATAGGAAAAGTAGATTTTAACTTTTTGGGGGATAGCCCTTGGAATAAGGTTTGCAACACCGCTTGAATCGGCCAAATCGAACAAATAGCCTAGAAGTTATGGCAAAAATAGTGGAACTGCGCAAAACGGGACCCGACGTAAAAACTATTTTTGCCATAACTTTTTCGTTTCTCGCCCGATTCGGTCGACTAACTAAAGGTATCCTATCCATCGTGTTGAACAAAGAGCTCCAATTTTTGTGTTGGGCCATAGGGGTACTCTTAGGGGCCTGGGCTAAAAATTATTTTGGCCATAACTTCTTCGTTACTCGCCCGATTCGTTCGATCTTTATGTCCAAAGAATTCTTATCTAAAGGCCTAAGACCCCTAATGATCGGAATTCCTATCCATCGTGCTGAACAAAGCGCTCCAATTTTTGGGCCGAGCCCTAGGGGCCCTGGGCTAAAAACTATTTTGGCCATAACTTCTTCGTTACTTGCCCAATTCGGTCAATCTTTATGTCCAAAGAATCCTTATCAATAGGCCTAAGACCCCTAATGATCAGAATTCCTGTCCATCGTACCGAACAAAGAGTTTCATTTTTCGGGTCGGGCCCTAGGGGTACCCCTAAGGCCTCGGGGGCTGAAAAATCATCCGAAAAAAAATGATGATTTTTTCGCACATTAGCACATACATTTGTATTTACGGCATTTTAAAGTGAGCTTGCGTAATTTGAAGGCCCAAATCGCGGGTAAATCGGCCGAATACACCCCAAAATAGTAACTTTTTCGCTTGTTTTGGACACTCATGAAGTTCTTGTAAAGCAAAATAATAGGAAAAGTGTATATTGACTTTTTGGGGGATAGCCCTTGGAATAAGGTTTCCAAAGCAGCTTAAATCGGCCAAATCAGACAAATAGCCTAGAAGTTATGGCAAATATAGTGCTACTGCGCAAAATGGGACCCGACGTAAAAACTATTTTTGCAATAACTTCTTCGTTTCTCGCCCGATTCGGTCAACTAACTAAAGGCCCAAGATCCCTCATGATTGGAATTACTATCCATCGTGTTGAACAAAGAGCTCCAATTTTTGGGCCAGGCCATAGTGGTACCCTTAGGGGCCTGGGCTAAAAACTATTTTGGCCATAACTTCTTCGTTTCTCGCACGATTCGGTATACCTTTATGTCCACGGAATCCTTATCTATAGGCCCAATACCCCTAATGATTGGAATTCCTATCCATCGTGTTCAACAAAGAGGTCCAATTTTTGGACCGGGCGATAGGGGTACCCTAAGGGGACTGGGATAAAAACTATTTTTGCCATAACTTCTTCGTTACTCGCCCGATTCGTTCGATCTTTATGTCCAAAGAATACTTATCTAAAGGCCTAAGACCCCTAATGATCGGAATTCATGTCCATCGTGCCGAACAAAGAGCTTCAATTTTCGGGCCGGGCCCTAGGGGTACCCCTAGGGGCTCGGGGGCTGAAAAATCATTCGAAACAAAATGTTGATTTTTTCGCACTTTAGCACATACACGTATATTTCTGGCATTTTAAAGTGTGCTTGCGTAATTTGAAGGCCCAGATCTCGGGTAAATCGGCCGAATACACCCCAAAATAGTAACTTTTTCGCTTGTTTTTGACACTCACGAAGTTCTTGTAAAGAAAAATAATATGAAAAGTGGATTTTGACTTTTTGGGGGATAGCCCTTGGAATATGGTTTCCAACGCCGCTTGAATCGGCCAAATCGGACAAATAGCCTAGAAGTTATGGCAAAAATAGTGGAACTGCGCGAAACGGGACCCGACGCAAAAATTATTTTGGCCATAACTTCTTCGTTTCTCGCACGATTCGGTTAATCATTATGTCCACAGAATCCTTATCTAAAGGCCCAAGACCCCTAATGATTGGAATTCCTATCCTTCGTGCTGAACAAAGAGCTCCAATTTTTTGGCCGAGCCCTAGGGGTACCCCTAGGGGCTTGGGCTAAAAACTATTTTGGCCATAACTTCTTCATTACTCGCCCGATTCGGTCGATCTTTATGTCCACAGAATCTTTATCTATAGGCCTAAGACCTCTAATGATCAGAATTCCTGTCCATCATGCCGAACAAACAATTTCAATTTTCGGGCCGGGCCCTTCCCCCTAGGGGCTCGGGGGCTGTAAAATCATCCGAAATGAAATGTTGATTTTTTCGCACATTAGCTTATACACATGTATTTATAACATTTTAAAGTGAGCTTGCGTAAATTGAAGGCCCAGATCGCGGGTAAATCGACTGAATACACCCCAAAATAGTAACTTTTTCGCTTGTTTTGGACACTCACAAAGTTCTTGTAAAGGAAAATAATTGGAAAAGTGTATTTTGACTTTTTGGGGGATAGCCCTTGGAATAAGGTTTCCAACGCCGCTTGAATCGGCCAAATCGGACAAATAGTCTAGAAGTTATGGCAAAAATAGTGGAACTGCGCAAAACGGGACCCGACGTAAAAACTATTTTTGCCATAACTTCTTCGTTTCTCGCCCGATTCGGTCGACTTACTAAAGGTTTCCTATCCATCGTGTTGAACAAAGAGCTCCAATTTTTGTGCCGGGCCATAGGGTCTGGGCTAAAAACTATTTTGGCCATAACTTCTTCGTTACTCGCCCGTTTCGTTCGATCTTTATGTCCAAAGAATCCTTATCTAAAGGCCTAAGATCCCTCATGATCGGAATTCTTGTCTATCGTGCCGAACAAAGAGCTTCAATTTTCGGGCCGGGCCCTATGGGTACCCCTAGGGGCTCGGGGCTGAAAAATCATCCAAAACAAAATGTTAATTTTTTCGAACCTTAGCACATACACATGTATTTATGGCATTTTAAAGTGAGCTTTCGTAATGTGAAGGCCCAGATCGCGGGTAAATCGGCCGAATACACCCCAAAATAGTCACTTTTTTGCTTGTTTTGGACACTCACGAAGTTCTTGTAAAGAAAAATAATAGGAAAAGTGGATTTTAACTTTTTGGGGGATAGTCCTTGGAATAAGGTTTCCAACGCAACTTGAATCGTCAAAATCGGAAAAATAGCCTAGAAGTTATGGCAAAAATAGTGGAAATGCGCAAAACGGGACCCGACGCAAAACCTATTTTGGCCATAACTTCTTCGTTTCTCGCACGATTCGGTCAATCTTTATTTCTACGGAATCCTTATCTTAAGGCCCAAGACCCCTAATGATTGGAATTCCTATCCATCGTGTTGAACAAAGAGCTCCAATTTTTGGGCCGAGCCTTAGGGGTACCCCAAGCGCTTGGGCTAAACACTATTTTGGCTATAACTTCTTCGTTACTCGCCCAATTCGGTCGATCCTTATGTCCACAGAATCCTTATCTAAAGGCCTAAGACCCCTAATGATCAGAACTCTTGTCCATCGTGCCGAACAAAGAGCTTCAATTTTTGGGCCGGGCCCTAGGGGTACCCCTAGGGGCTCGGGGGCTGAAAAATCATCCGAAACAAAATGATGATTTTTTCGCACATACACATGTATTTATGGCATTTTAAAGTGAGCTTGCGTATTTTGAAGGCCCAGATCGCGAGTAAATCGGCCGAATACACCCCAAAATAGTCACTTTTTCGCTTGTTATGGACACTCACGAAGTTCTTGTAAAGAAAAATAATAGGAAAAGTGGATTTTGACTTTTTGGGGGATAGCCCTTGGAATATGGTTTCCAACGCCGCTTGAATCGGCCAAACCAGACAAATAGCCTATAAGTTATGGCAAAAATAGTGGAACTGCGCAAAACGGGACACGACGCAAAACATATTTTGGCCATAACTTCTTCGTTTCTCGCACGATTTGGTCAATCTTTATGTCCACGGAATCCTTATCTAAAGGCCCAAGACCCCTAATGATTGGAATTCCTATCCATCGTGCTGAACAAAGAGCTCCAATTTTTGGGCCGAGCCCTAGGGGTACCCCTAGGGGCTTGGGCTAAAAACTATTTTGGCCATAACTTCTTCGTTACTCGCCCGATTCTGTCGATCTTTATGTCCATAGAATCCTTATCTACAGGTCTAAGACACCTAATGATCAGAATTCCTGTCCATCGTGCCGAACAAAGAGTTTCAATTTTCGGGCCGGGCCCTAAGGGTCCCCCTAGGGGCTCGGGGGCTGAAAAATCATCTGAAAGGAATTGTTGATTTTTTCGCACATTAGCATATACACATGTATTTATGGCATTTTAAAATGAGCTTGCGTAAATTGAAGGCCTAGATCGCGGGTAAATCGGCTGAATACACCCCAAAATAGTAACTTTTTCGCTTGTTTTAGACACTCACGAAGTTCTTGTAAAGCAAAATAACAGGAAAAGTGTATTTTGACTTTTGGGGGGATAGCCCTTGGAATAAGGTTTCCAACGCCGCTTGAATCGGCCAAATCGGACAAATAGCCTAGAAGTTATGGTAAAAATAGTGGAACTGCGCAAAACAGGACCCGACCTAAAAACTATTTTTGCCATAATTTCTTCGTTTCTCACCCGATTCGGTGGACTAACTAAAGCTTTCCTATCCATCGTGTTGAACAAAGAGCTCCAATTTTTGTGCTGGGCCATAGGGGTACCCTTAGAGGCCTGGGATAAAAACTATTTTGGCCATAACTTCTTCGTTACTCGCCCGATTCGTTCGATCTTTATGTCCAAAGAATCCTTATCTAAAGGCCTAAGACCCCTAATGATCGGAATTCTTGACCATCGTGCCGAACAAAGAGCTTCAATTTTCGGGCCGAGCCCTAGGGGTACCCCTAGGGGCTCGGGGGCTGAAAAATCATCCTAAACAAAATGTTAATTTTTTTCGCACTTTAGCACATACACATGTTTTTATGGCATTTTAAAGTGAGCTTGCGTAATTTGAAGGCCCAGATCGCCGGTAAATTGGCCGAAAATACCCCAAAATAGTCACTTTTTCGCTTGTTTTGGACACTCACAAAGTTCTTGTAAAGAAAAATAATAGGAAAAGTGGATTTTGAGTTTTTGGGGGATAGCCCTTGGAATAAGGTTTCCAACGCCACTTGAATCGTCCAAATCGGAAAAATAGCCTAGAAGTTATGGCAAAAATAGTGGAACTGCGCAAAACGGGACCCGACGCAAAACCTATTTTGGCCATAACTTCTTCGTTTCTCGCACGATTCGGTCAATATTTATGTCCACGGAATCCTTATCTAAAGGCCCAAGACCCCTAATGATTGGAATTCCTATCCATCGTGCTGAACAAAGAGTTCCAATTTTTGGACCGAGCCCTAGGGGTAACCTAGGGGCTTGGTCTAAAAACTATTTTGGCCATAACTTCTTCGTTACTCGCCCGATTCGGTCGATCTTTATGTCCACTGAATCCTTATCTATATGCCTAAGACCCCTAATGATCAGAATTCCTGTCCATCGTGCCGAACAAAGAGTTTCAATTTTCGGGTCGGGCACTTGGGCTCCTCCTAGGGGCTCGGGGGCTGAAAAATTATCCGAAAGGAAATGTTGATTTTTTGCACATTAGCATATACACATGTATTTATGGCATTTTAAAGTGAGCTTGCGTAAATTGAAGGCCCAGATCGCGGGTAAATCGGCTGAATACACCGCAAAATAGTAACTTTTTCGCTTGTTTTGGACACTCACGAAGTTCTTGTAAAGAAAAATAATAGGAAAAGTGTATTTTGACTTTTTTGGCGATAGCCCTTGGAATAAGGTTTCCAACGCCACTTGAATCGTCCAAATCGGACAAATAGCCTAGAAGTTATGGCAAAAATAGTGGAACTGCGCAAAACGGGACCCGACGCAAAACCTATTTTGGCCATAACTTCTTCGTTTCTCGCAAGATTCGATCAATCTTTATGCCCACGGAATCCTTATCTAAAGGCCCAAGACCCCTAATGATTGGAATTCCTATCCATCGTGCTGAACAAAGAGCTCCAATTTTTGGGCCGAGCCCTAAGGGTACCCAGGGGCTTGGGCTAAAAACTATTTTGGCCATAACTTCTTCGTTACTCGCCCGATTTGATCGATCTTTATGTCCATAGAATCCTTATCTATAGGCCTAAGACCCCTAATGATCAGAATTCCTGTCCATCGTGCCGAACAAAGAATATCAATTTTCGGGCCGGGCCCTAGGGGTCCCCCAAGGGGCTCGGGGGCTGAAAAATCATCCGAAAGAAAATGTTGATTTTTTTGCACATTAGCATATACACATGTATTTATGGCATTTTAAAGTGAGCTTGTGTAAATTGAAGGCCCAGATCGTGGGTAAATCGGCTGAATACACCCCAAAATAGTAACTTTTTCGCTTGTTTTGGACACTCACGAAGTTCTTGTAAAGCAAAATAATAGGAAAAGTGTATTTTGACCTTTTGGGAGATAGCCCTTGGAATAAGGTTTCCAACGCCGCTTGAATCGGCCAAATCGGACAAATAGCCTAGAAGTTATTGCAAAATTAGTGGAACAGCGCAAAACGGGACCCGACGTAAAAACTATTTTTGCCATAACTTCTTCGTTTCTCGCCCGATTCGGTCGACTATCTAAAGGCCCAAGACCCCTCATGATTGGAATTCCTATCCATCGTGTTGAACAAAGAGCTCCAATTTTTGGGCCGGGCCATAGGGGTACCCTTAGGGGCCTGGGCTAAAAACTATTTTGGCCATAACTTCTTCGTTACTCGCCCGATTCGTTCGATCTTTATGTCACAAGAATCCTTATCTAAAGGCCTAAGACCCCTAATGATCGGAATTCTTGTCCATCGTGCCGAACAAAGAGCTTCAATTTTCGGGCCGGGCCCTAGGGGTACCCCTAGGGGCTTGGGGGCTGAAAAATCATCCGAAACAAAATGTTGATTTTTTTGCACATTAGAACATACACATGTATTTATGGCATTTTAAAGTGAGCTTGCGTAATTTGAAGGCCCAGATCGCGGGTAAATCGGCCAAATACACCCCAAAATAGTCACTTTTTCGCTTGTTTTGGACACTCATGAAGTTCTTGTAAAGAAAAATAATAGTAAAAGTGGATTTTGACTTTTTGGGGGATAGCCCTTGGAATAAGGTTTCCAACGCCACTTGAATCGTTCAAATCGGACAAATAGCCTAGAAGTTATGGCAAAAATAGTTGAACTGCGCAAAACGGGACTCGACGCAAAACCTATTTTGGCCATAACTTCTTGGTTTCTCGCACGATTCGGTCAATCTTTATGTCCACGGAATCCTTTTCTAAAGGCCCAAGACCCCTAATGATTGGAATTCCTATCCATCGTGCTGAACAAAGAGCTCCAATTTTTGGGCCGAGCCCTAGGGGTACCCAGTGCTTGGGACAAAAACTATTTTGGCCATAACTTCTTCATTACTCGCCCAATTCGGTCGATCTTTATGTCCACAGAATCCTTATCTATAGGCCTAAGATCCTTAAAGATCAGAATTCCTGTCCATCGTGCCGAACAAAGAGTTTCCATTTTCGGGCCGGGCCCTAGGGGACCCCCTAGGGGCTCGGGGGCTGAAAAATCATCCGAAAGGAATTGTTGCTTTTTTCGCACATTAGCATATACACATATATTTATGGCATTTTAAAGTGAGCTTACGTAAATTGAAGGCCCAGATCGCGGGAAAATCGGCTGAATACACCCCAAAATAGTAACTTTTTCGCTTGTTTTGGACACTCAAGAAGTTCTTGTAAAGCAAAATAATAGGAAAAGTGTATTTTGACTTCTTGGGTGATAGCCCTTTGAATAAGGTTTCCAACGCCGCTTGAATCGGACAAATCGGACAAATAGACTAAAAGTTATGGCAAAAATAGTGGAACTGTGCAAAACGGGACCCGACGTAAAAACTATTTTTGCCATAACTTCTTCGTTTCTCGCCCGATTCGGTCGACTAACTAAAGGCCCAAGACCCCTCATGATTGGAATTCCTATCCATCGTGTTGAACAAAGAGCTCCAATTTTTGGGCCGGGCCATAGGGGTACCCTTAGGGGCCTGGGCTAAAAACAATTTTGGCCATAACTTCTTCGTTACTCGCCCGATTCGTTCGATCTTTATGTCCAAAGAATCCTTATCTAAAGGCCTAAGACCCCTAATGATCGGAATTCTTGTCCATCGTGCCGAACAAAGAGCTTCAATTTTCGGGCCGGGCCCTAGGGGCATCCCTAGGGGCTCGGGGGCTGAAAAATCATCCAAAACAAAATGTTGATTTTTTTGCACATTAGCATATACACATGTATTTATGGCATTTTAAAGTAAGCTTGCGTAATTGGAAGGCCCAGATCGCGGGTAAATCGGCCGAATACACCCCAAAATATTCACTTTTTCGCTTGTTCTGAACACTCACGAAGATCTTTTAAAGAAAAATAATAGGAAAAGTGGATTTTGACTTTTTGGGGGATAGCCCTTGGAATAAGGTTTCCAACGCCACTTGAATCGTCCAACACGAACAAATAGCCTAGAAGTTATGGCAAAAATAGTCGAACTGCGCAAAACGGGACCCGACGCAAAACCTATTTTGGCCATAACTTCTTCGTTTCTCGCACGATTCGGTCAATCTTTATGTGCACGGAATCCTTATCTAAAGGCCCAAGACCCCTAATGATTGGAATTCCTATCCATCGTGCTGAACAAAGAGCTCCAATTTTTGGGCCGAGCCCTAGGGGTACCTAGGGCTTGGGATAAAAACTATTTTGGCCATAACTTCTTCGTTACTCGCCCGATTCGGTCGATCTTTATGTCCACAGAATCCTTATCTATAGGCCTAAGACCCCTAAAGATCAGAATTCCTTTCCATCGTGCCGAACAAAGAGTTTCAATTTTCGGGCCGGGCCCTAGGGGTCCCCCTAGAGGCTCGGGGGCTGAAAAATCATCCGAAAGGAATTGTTTCTTTTTTCGCACATTAGCATATACACATATATTTATGGCATTTTAAAGTGAGCTTGCGTAAATTGAAGGCCCAGATCGCGGGAAAATCGGCTGAATACACCCCAAAATAGTAACTTTTTCGCTTGTTTTGGACACTCAAGAAGTTCTTGTAAAGCAAAATAATAGAAAAAGTGTATTTTGACTTTTTGGGGGATAGCCCTTGGAATAAGGTTTCCAACGCCGCTTGAATCGGCCAAATCGGACAAATAGACTAGAAGTTATGGCAAAAATAGTGGAACTGCGCAAAACGGGACCCGACGTAAAAACTATTTTTGCCATAACTTCTTCGTTTCTCGCCCGATTCGGTCGACTAACTAAAGGCCCAAGACCCCTCATGATTGGAATTCCTATCCATCGTGTTGAACAAAGAGCTCCAATTTTTGGGCCGGGCCATAGGAGTACCCTTAGGGGCCTGGGCTAAAAACTATTTTGGCCATAACTTCTTCGTTACTCGCCCGATTCGTTCGATCTTTATGTCCAACAAATCCTTATCTAAAGGCTGAAGACCCTTAATGATCAGAATTCTTGTCCATCGTGCCGAACAAAGAGCTTCAATTTTCGGGCCGGGCCCTAGAGATAACCCTAGAGGCTCGGGGGCTGAAAAATCATCCAAAACAAAATGTTGATTTTTTTGCACATTAACACATACACATGTATTTATGGCATTTTAAAGTGAATTTGCGTAATTTGAAGGCCCAGATCGCGGGTAAATCGGCCGAATACACCCCAAAATAGTCACTTTTTCTCTTGTTTTGGACACTCACGAAGTTCTTGTGAAGAAAAATAATAGGAATAAGGTTTCCAACGCTACTTGAATCGTCCAAATCGGACAAATAGCCTAAAAGTTATGGCAAAATAGTGGAACTGCGCAAAACGGGACCCGACGATAAACCTATTTTGGCCATAACTTCTTCGTTTCTCGCACGATTCGGTCAATCTTTATGTCCCTTATCTAAAGGCCCAAGACCCCTAATGATTGGAATTCCTATCCATCGTGCTGAACAAAGAGCTCCAATTTTTGGGTCGGGCCATAGGGGTACCCATAGGGGCTTGGGCTAAAAACTATTTTGGCCATAACTTCTTCGTTACTCGCCCGATTCGTTCGATCTTTATGTCCAAAGAATCCTTATCTAAAGGTCTAAGACCCCTAATGATCGCAATTCTTGTCCATCGGGCCGAACAAAGAGCTTCAATTTTCGGGCCGGGCTCAAGGGGGTACCCCTAGGGGCTCGGGGGCTGAAAAATCATCCAAAACAAAATGTTGATTTTTTCGCACATTAGCACATACACATGTATTTATGGCATTTTAAAGTGAGCTTGCGTAATTTGAAAGCCCAGATCGCGGGTAAATCGGCCGAATACACCCCAAAATAGTCACTTTTTCTCTTGTTTTGGACACTCATGAAGTTCTTGTAAAGAAAAATAATAGGAAAAGTGGATTTTGACTTTTTGGGGGATAGCCCTTGGAATAAGGTTTCAAACGCCACTTGAATCGTCCAAATCGGACAAATAGCCTAGAAGTTATGGCAAAAATAGTGGAACTGCGTAAAACGGGACCCGACACAAAACCTATTTTGGCCATAACTTCTTCGTTTCTCGCACGATTCGGTCAATCTTTATGTCCACGGAATCCATATCTAAACGCCCAAGACCACTAATGATTGGAATACCTATCCATCGTGTTCAACAAAGAGTTCCAATTTTTGGGCCGAGCCCTAGGGGTACCCTAGGGGCTTGGGCTAAAAACTATTTTGGCCATAACTTCTTCGTTACTCGCCCGATTCGGTCGATCTTTATGTCCACAGAATCCTTATCTATAGGCCTAAGACCCCTAATGATCAGAATTCATGTCCATTGTGCCGAACAAAGAGTTTCAATTTTCGGGCCGGGCCCTATGGGTACCCCTATGGGCTCGGGGGCTGAAAAATCGTCCAAAACAAAATGTTGATTTTTTCGTACATTAGCATATACACATGTATTTATAGCATTTTAAAGTGAGCCTGCGTAAATTGAAGGCCCAGATCGCGGGTAAATCGACTGAATACACCCCAAAATAGTAACTTTTTCGCTTATTTTGGACACTCACGAAGTTCTTGTAAAGCAAAATAATAGAAAAAGTGTATTTTGAGTTTTTGGGGGATAGCCCTTGGAATAAGGTTTCCAACGCCGCTTGAATCGGCCAAATCGGACAAATAGCCTAGAAGTTATGGCAAAAATAGTGGAACTGCGCAAAACGGGACCCGACGTAAAAACTATTTTTGCCATAACTTCTTCGTTTCTCGCCTGATTCAGTAGACTAACTAAAGGCCCAAGACCCCTCATGATTGGAATTCCTATCCATCGTGTTGAACAAAGAGCTCCAATTTTTGTGCCGGGCCATAGGGGTAACCTTAGGGTCCTAGGCTAAAAACTATTTTGGCCATAACTTCTTCGTTACTCGCCCGATTCGTTCGATCTTTATTTCCAAAAATCCTTATCAAAAGGCCTAAGACCCTTAATGATCGGAATTCTTGTCCATCGTGCCGAACAAAGTGCTTCAATTTTCGGGCCGGGCCCTAGGGGTACCCCTAGGGGCTCGGGGGCTGAAAAATCATCCAAAACAAAATGTTGATTTTTTCGCACATTAACACATACACATGTATTTATGGAATTTTAAAGTGAGCTTTCGTAATTTGAAGGCCCAGATCGCGGGTAAATCGGCTGAATACACCCCAAAATAGTCACTTTTTCGCTTATTTTGGACACTCACGAAGTTCTTGTAAAGAAAAATAATAGCAAAAGTAGATTTTGACTTTTTGGGAGATAGCCCTTGGAATAAGGTTTCCAACGCCACTTGAATCGTCCAAATCGGACAAATAGCCTAGAAGTTATGGCAAAAATAGTGGAATTGCGCAAAACGGGACCCGACGAAAACCTATTTTGGCCATAACTTCTTCGTTTCTCGCACGATTCGGTCAATCATTATGTCCACGGAATCCTTATCTAAAGGCCCAAGACCCCTAATGATTGGAATTCCTATCCATCGTGCTGAACAAAGCGCTCAAATTTTTGGGCCGAGCCCTAGGGGTACCCCTAGGGGCCTGGGCTAAAAACTATTTTGGCCATAACTTCTTCGTTACTTGCCCGATTCGGTCGATCTTAATGTCCACCGAATCCTTATCTATATGCCTAAGACCCCTAATGATCATAATTCCTGTCCATCGTACCGAACAAAGAGTTTCATTTTTTGGGCCGGGCCCTAGGGGTACCCATAGGGGCTCAGGGGCTGAAAAATCATCCAAAACAAAATGTTGATTTTTTCGCACATTAGCACATACACATGTATTTATGGCATTTTAAAGTGAGTTTGCGTAATTTGAAGGCCCAGATCGCGGGTAAATCGGCTGAATACACCCCAAAATAGTCACTTTTTCGCTTGTTTTGAACACTCACGAAGTTCTTGTAAACAAAAATTTTAGGAAAAGTGGATTTTGACTTTTTGGGGGATAGCCCTTGGAATAAGGTTTCCAACGCCACTTGAATCGTCCAAATCGGACAAATAGCCTAGAAGTTATGGCAAAAATAGTGGAACTGCGCAAAACGGGACCCGACGCAAAACCTATTTTGGCCATAACTTCTTCGTTTCTCGCATGATTCGGTCAATCTTTATGTCCATGGAATCCTTATCTAAAGGCCCAAGACCCCTAATGATTGGAATTCCTATCCATCGTGCTGAACAAAGAGCTCCAAATTTTGGGCCGAGCCCTACGGGTATACCCAAGGGCTTGGGCTAAAAACTATTTTGGCCATAACTTCTTCGTTACTCGCCCGATTGAGTCGATCTTTAGGTCCACAGAATCCTTATCTATAGGTCTAAGACCCCTAATGATCAGAATTCCTGTTCATCGTGCCGAACAAAGAGTTTCAATTTTCGGGCCGGGCCCTAGGGGTCCCCCTAGGGGCTCGGGGGCTGAAAAATCATCCGAAAGGAATTGTTGATTTTTTCGCACATTAGCATATACACATGTATTTATGGCATTTTAAAGTGAGCTTGCGTAAATTGCAGGCCCAGATCGCGGGTAAATCGGCTGAATACACCCCAAAATAGTCACTTTTTCGCATGTTTGGGACACTCACGAAGTTCTTGTAAAGAAAAATAATAGAAAAAGTGGATTTTGACTTTTTGGGGGATAGCCCTTGGAATAAGGTTTCCAACGCCACTTGAATCGTCCAAATTGGACAATTAGCCTATAAGTTATGGCAAAAATAGTGGAACTGCACAAAACGGGACCCGACGCAAAACCTATTTTGGCTATAACTTCTTCGTTTCTCGCACGATTCGGTCAATCTTTATGTCCACGGAATCCTTATCTAAAGGCCCAAGACCCCTAATGATTGGAATTCCTATCCATCGTGCTGAACAAAGAGCTCCTATTTTTGGGCCGAGCCCTGGGGTACCCTATGGGATTGGGTTAAAAACTATTTTGGCCATAACTTCTTCGTTACTCGCCCGATTCGGTCCAAAAATAGTGGAACTGCGCAAAACGGGACCCGACGTAAAAATTATTTTTGCCATAACATCTTCGTTTCTCGCCCGATTCAGTGGACTAACTAAAGGCCCAAGACCCCTCATAATTGGAATTCCTAGCCATCGTGTTGAACAAAGAGCTCCAATTTTTGGGCCGGGCCATAGGGGTACCCTTAGGGGCCTGGGCTAAAAACTATTTTGGCCATAACTTCTTCGTTACTCGTCCGATTCATTCGATCTTTATGTCCAAAGAATCCTTATCTAAAGGACTAAGACCCCTAATGATCGGAATTCTTGTCCATCGTGCCGAACAAAGAGCTTCAATTTTCGGGCCGGGCTCTAGGGGGTACCCCTAGGGGCTCGGGGGCTGAAAAATCATCCAAAATAAAATGTTGATTTTTTCGCACATTAGCACATACACATGTATTTATGGCTTTTTAAAGTGAGCTTGCGTAATTTGAAAGCCCAGATCGCGGGTGAATCGGCCGAATACACCCCAAAATAGTCACTTTTTCTCTTATTTTGGACACTCACGAAGTTCTTGTAAAGAAAAATAATAGGAAAAGTGGATTTTGACTTTTTGGGGGATAGCCCTTGGAATAAGGTTTCAAACGCCACTTGAATCGTCCAAATCGGACAAATAGCCTAGAAGTTATGGCAAAAATAGTGGAACTGCGCAAAACGGGACCCGACGCAAAACCTATTTTAGCCATAACTTCTTCGTTTCTCGCACGATTCGGTCAATCTTTATGTCCACGGAATCCTTATCTAAAGGCCCGAGACCCCTAATGATTGTAATTCCTATCCATCGTGCTGAACAAAGAGCTCCAATTTTTGGGCCGAGCCCTAGAGGTACCCAGGGGCTTGTGCTAAAAACTATTTTGGCCATAACTTCTTCGTTACTCCCCCGATTCGGTCAATCTTTGTGTCCATAGAATCCTTATCTATAGGCCTAAGACCCCTAATGATCATAATTCCTGTCCATCGTGCCGAACAAAGAGTTTCAATTTTCGGGCCGGGCCCTAGGGGTCCCCCTAGGGGCTCGGGGGCTACAAAAACATCCGAAAGGAATTGTTGATTTTTTCGCACATTAGCATATACACATGTATTTATGGAATTTTAAAGTGATCTTGCGTAAATTGAAGGCCCAGATCGCGGGTAAATCGGCTGAATACACCCCAAAATAGTAACTTTTTCGCTTGTTTTGGACACTTACGAAGTTCTTGTAAATCAAAGTAATAGAAAAAGTGTATTTTGACTTTTTGGGGGATACCCCTTGGAATAAGGTTTCCAACGCCGTTTGAATCGGCCAAATCGGACAAATAGCCTAGAAGTTATGGCAAAAATAGTGGAACTGCGCAAAACGGGACCCTACGTAAAAACTATTTTTGCCATAACTTCTTCGTTTCTCGCCCGATTCGGTGGACAAACTAAAGGCCCAAGACCCCTCATGATTGGAATTCCTATCCATCGTGCTGAACAAAGAGCTCCAATTTTTGGGTCGGGCCATAGGGGTACCCTTAGGGGCTTGGGCTAAAAACTATTTTGGCCATAACTTCTTCGTTACTCGCCCGATTCGTTCGATCTTTATGTCCAAAGAATCCTTATCTAAAGGTCTAAGACCCCTAATGATCGCAATTCTTGTCCATCGGGCCGAACAAAGAGCTTCAATTTTCGGGCCGGGCTCAAGGGGGTACCCCTAGGGGCTCGGGGGCTGAAAAATCATCCAAAACAAAATGTTGATTTTTTCGCAGATTAGCACATACACATGTATTTATGGCATTTTAAAGTGAGCTTGCGTAATTTGAAAGCCCAGATCGCGGGTAAATCGGCCGAATACACCCCAAAATAGTCACTTTTTCTCTTGTTTTGGACACTCATGAAGTTCTTGTAAAGAAAAATAATAGGAAAAGTGGATTTTGACTTTTTGGGGGATAGCCCTTGGAATAAGGTTTCAAATGCCACTTGAATCGTCCAAATCGGACAAATAGCCTAGAAGTTATGGCAAAAATAGTGGAACTGCGTAAAACGGGACCCGATGCAAAACATATTTTGGCCATAACTTCTTCGTTTCTCGCACGATTCGGTCAATCTTTATGTCCACGGAATCCATATCTAAATGCCCAAGACCACTAATGATTGGAATTCCTATCCATCGTGTTCAACAAAGAGTTCCAATTTTTGGGCCGAGCCCTAGGGGTACCCTAGGGGCTTGGGCTAAAAACTATTTTGGCCAGAACTTCTTCGTTACTCGCCCGATTCGGTCGATCTTTATGTCCACAGAATCCTTATCTATAGGCCTAAGACCCCTAATGATCAGAATTCATGTCCATCGTGCCGAACAAAGAGTTTCAATTTTCGGGCCGGGCCCTATGGGTACCCCTATGGGCTCGGGGGCTGAAAAATCGTCCAAAACGAAATGTTGATTTTTTCGTACATTAGCATATACACATGTATTTATAGCATTTTAAAGTGAGCTTGCGTAAATTGAAGGCCCAGATCGCGGGTAAATCGACTGAATACACCCCAAAATAGTAACTTTTTCGCTTATTTTGGACACTCACGAAGTTCTTGTAAAGCAAAATAATAGGAAAAGTGTATTTTGACTTTTTGGGGGATAGCCCTTGGAATAAGGTTTCCAACGCCGCTTGAATCGGCCAAATCGGACAAATAGCCTAGAAGTTATGGCAAAAATAGTGGAACTGCGCAAAACGGGACCCGACGTAAAAACTATTTTTGCCATAACTTCTTCGTTTCTCGCCTGATTCAGTAGACTAACTAAAGGCCCAAGACCCCTCATGATTGGAATTCCTATCCATCGTGTTGAACAAAGAGCTCCAATTTTTGTGCCGGGCCATAGGGGTAACCTTAGGGTCCTAGGCTAAAAACTATTTTGGCCATAACTTCTTCGTTACTCGCCGGATTCGTTCGATCTTTATTTCCAAAGAATCCTTATCAAAAGGCCTAAGACCCCTAATGATCGGAATTCTTGTCCATCGTGCCGAACAAAGTGCTTCAATTTTCGGGCCGGGCCCTAGGGGTACCCCTAGGGGCTCGGGGGCTGAAAAATCATCCAAAACAAAATGTTGATTTTTTCGCACATTAACACATACACATGTATTTATGGAATTTTAAAGTGAGCTTTCGTAATTTGAAGGCCCAGATCGCGGGTAAATCGGCCGAATACACCCCAAAATAGTCACTTTTTCGCTTATTTTGGACACTCACGAAGTTCTTGTAAAGAAAAATAATAGCAAAAGTAGATTTTGACTTTTTGGGAGATAGCCCTTGGAATAAGGTTTCCAACGCCACTTGAATCGTCCAAATCGGACAAATAGCCTAGAAGTTATGGCAAAAATAGTGGAATTGCGCAAAACGGGACCCGACGAAAACCTATTTTGGCCATAACTTCTTCGTTTCTCGCACGATTCGGTCAATATTTATGTCCACGGAATCCTTATCTAAAGGCCCAAGACCCCTAATGATTGGAATTCCTATCCATCGTGCTGAACAAAGCGCTCAAATTTTTGGGCCGAGCCCTAGGGGTACCCCTAGGGGCCTGGGCTAAAAACTATTTTGGCCATAACTTCTTCGTTACTTGCCCGATTTGGTCGATCTTAATGTCCACCGAATCCTTATCTATAGGCCTAAGACCCCTAATGATCAGAATTCCTGTCCATCGTACCGAACAAAGAGTTTCATTTTTTGGGCCGGGCCCTAGGGGTACCCATAGGGGCTCAGGGGCTGAAAAATCATCCAAAACGAAATGTTGATTTTTTCGCACATTAGCACATACACATGTATTTATGGCATTTTAAAGTGAGCTTGCGTAATTTGAAGGCCCAGATCGCGGGTAAATCGGCCGAATACACCCCAAAATAGTCACTTTTTCGCTTGTTTTGAACACTCACGAAGTTCTTGTAAACAAAAATTTTAGGAAAAGTGGATTTTGACTTTTTGGGGGATAGCCCTTGGAATAAGGTTTCCAACGCCACTTGAATCGTCCAAATCGGACAAATAGCCTAGAAGTTATGGCAAAAATAGTGGAACTGCGCAAAACGGGACCCGACGCAAAACCTATTTTGGCCATAACTTCTTCGTTTCTCGCATGATTCGGTCAATCTTTATGTCCATGGAATCCTTATCTAAAGGCCCAAGACCCCTAATGATTGGAATTCCTATCCATCGTGCTGAACAAAGAGCTCCAAATTTTGGGCCGAGCCCTACGGGTATACCCAAGGGCTTGGGCTAAAAACTATTTTGGCCATAACTTCTTCGTTACTCGCCCGATTGAGTCGATCTTTATGTCCACAGAATCCTTATCTATAGGCCTAAGACCCCTAACGATCAGAATTCCTGTTCATCGTGCCGAACAAAGAGTTTCAATTTTCGGGCCGGGCCCTAGGGGTCCCCCTAGGGGCTCGGGGGCTGAAAAATCATCCGAAAGGAATTGTTGATTTTTTCGCACATTAGCATATACACATGTATTTATGGCATTTTAAAGTGAGCTTGCGTAAATTGCAGGCCCAGATCGCGGGTAAATCGGCTGAATACACCCCAAAATAGTCACTTTTTCGCATGTTTGGGACACTCACGAAGTTCTTGTAAAGAAAAATAATAGAAAAAGTGGATTTTGACTTTTTGGGGGATAGCCCTTGGAATAAGGTTTCCAACGCCACTTGAATCGTCCAAATTGGACAAATAGCCTATAAGTTATGGCAAAAATAGTGGAACTGCACAAAACGGGACCCGACGCAAAACCTATTTTGGCCATAACTTCTTCGTTTCTCGCACGATTCGGTCAATCTTTATGTCCACGGAATCCTTATCTAAAGGCCCAAGACCCCTAATGATTGGAATTCCTATCCATCGTGCTGAACAAAGAGCTCCTATTTTTGGGCCGAGCCCTAGGGGTACCCTAGGGGATTGGGTTAAAAACTATTTTGGCCATAACTTCTTCGTTACTCGCCCGATTCGGTCCAAAAATAGTGGAACTGCGCAAAACGGGACCCGACGTAAAAATTATTTTTGCCATAACATCTTCGTTTCTCGCCCGATTCAGTGGACTAACTAAAGGCCCAAGACCCCTCATGATTGGAATTCCTATCCATCGTGTTGAACAAAGAGCTCCAATTTTTGGGCCGGGCCATAGGGGTACCCTTAGGGGCCTGGGCTAAAAACTATTTTGGCCATAACTTCTTCGTTACTCGTCCGATTCGTTCGATCTTTATGTCCAAAGAATCTTTATCTAAAGGTCTAAGACCCCTAATGATCGGAATTCTTGTCCATCGTGCCGAACAAAGAGCTTCAATTTTCGGGCCGGGCTCTAGGGGGTACCCCTAGGGGCTCGGGGGCTGAAAAATCATCCAAAATAAAATGTTGATTTTTTCGCACATTAGCACATACACATGTATTTATGGCTTTTTAAAGTGAGCTTGCGTAATTTGAAAGCCCAGATCGCGGGTGAATCGGCCGAATACACCCCAAAATAGTCACTTTTTCTCTTGTTTTGGACACTCACGAAGTTCTTGTAAAGAAAAATAATAGGAAAAGTGGATTTTTACTTTTTGGGGGATAGCCCTTGGAATAAGGTTTCAAACGCCACTTGAATCGTCCAAATCGGACAAATAGCCTAGAAGTTATGGAAAAAATAGTGGAACTGCGCAAAACGGGACCCGACGCAAAACCTATTTTAGCCATAACTTCTTCGTTTCTCGCACGATTCGGTCAATCTTTATGTCCACGGAATCCTTATCTAAAGGCCCGAGACCCCTAATGATTGTAATTCCTATCCATCGTGCTGAACAAAGAGCTCCAATTTTTGTGCCGAGCCCTAGAGGTACCCAGGGGCTTGTGCTAAAAACTATTTTGGCCATAACTTCTTCGTTACTCCCCCGATTCGGTCAATCTTTGTGTCCATAGAATCCTTATCTATAGGCCTAAGACCCCTAATGATCAGAATTCCTGTTCATCGTGCCGAACAAAGAGTTTCAATTTTCGGGCCGGGCCCTAGGGGTCCCCCTAGGGGCTCGGGGGCTACAAAAACATCCGAAAGGAATTGTTGATTTTTTCGCACATTAGCATATACACATGTATTTATGGAATTTTAAAGTGATCTTGCGTAAATTGAAGGCCCAGATCTCGGGTAAATCGGCTGAATACACCCCAAAATAGTAACTTTTTCGCTTGTTTTGGACACTTACGAAGTTCTTGTAAATCAAAGTAATAGGAAAAGTGTATTTTGACTTTTTGGGGGATACCCCTTGGAATAAGGTTTCCAACGCCGTTTGAATCGGCCAAATCGGACAAATAGCCTAGAAGTTATGGCAAAAATAGTGGAACTGCGCAAAACGGGACCCTACGTAAAAACTATTTTTGCCATAACTTCTTCGTTTCTCGCCCGATTCGGTGGACAAACTAAAGGCCCAAGACCCCTCATGATTGGAATTCCTATCCATCGTGCTGAACAAAGAGCTCCAATATTTGGGTCGGGCCATAGGGGTACCCTTAGGGGCTTGGGCTAAAAACTATTTTGGCCATAACTTCTTCGTTACTCGCCCGATTCGTTCGATCTTTATGTCCAAAGAATCCTTATCTGAAGGTCTAAGACCCCTAATGATCGCAATTCTTGTCCATCGGGCCGAACAAAGAGCTTCAATTTTCGGGCCGGGCTCAAGGGGGTACCCCTAGGGGCTCGGGGGCTGAAAAATCATCCAAAACAAAATGTTGATTTTTTCGCACATTAGCACATACACATGTATTTATGGCATTTTAAAGTGAGCTTGCGTAATTTGAAAGCCCAGATCGCGGGTAAATCGGCCAAATACACCCCAAAATAGTCACTTTTTCTCTTGTTTTGGACACTCATGAAGTTCTTGTAAAGAAAAATAATAGGAAAAGTGGATTTTGACTTTTTGGGGGATAGCCCTTGGAATAAGGTTTCAAACGCCACTTGAATCGTCCAAATCGGACAAATAGCCTAGAAGTTATGGCAAAAATAGTGGAACTGCGCAAAACGGGACCCGACGCAAAACCTATTTTGGCCATAACTTCTTCGTTTCTCGCACGATTCGGTCAATCTTTATGTCCATGGAATCCTTATCTAAAGGCCCAAGACCCCTAATGATTGTAATTCCTATCCATCGTGCTGAACAAAGAGCTCCAATTTTTGGGCCGAGCCCTAGAGTTACCCAGGGGCTTGTGCTAAAAACTATTTTGGCCATAACTTCTTCGTTACTCCCCCGATTTGGTCAATCTTTGTGTCCACAGAATCCTTATCTATAGGCCTAAGACCCCTAATGATCAGAATTCCTGTCCATCGTGCCGAACAAAGAGTTTCAATTTTCGGGCTGGGCCCTAGGGGTCTCCCTAGGGGCTCGGGGGCTACAAAAACATCCGAAAGGAATTGTTGATTTTTTCGCACATTAGCATATACATATGTATTTATGGAATTTTAAAGTGATCTTGCGTAAATTGAAGGCCCAGATCGTAGGTAAATCGGCTGAATACACCCCAAAATAGTAACTTTTTCGCTTGTTTTTGACACTTACGAAGTTCTTGTAAAGCAAAGTAATAGGAAAAGTGTATTTTGACTTTTAAGGGAATAGCACTTGTAATAAGGTTTCCATCGCCGTTTGAATCGGCCAAATCGGACAAATAGCCTAGAAGTTATGGCAAAAATAGTGGAACTGCGCAAAACGGGACCCTACGTAAAAACTATTTTTGCCATAACTTCTTCGTTTCTCTCCCGATTCGGTCGACAAACTAAAGGCCCAAGACCCTTCATGATTGGAATTCCTATCTATCGTGCTGAACAAAGAGCTCCAATTTTTTGGCCGGGCCATAGGGGTACCCTTAGGGGCCTGGGCTAAAAACTATTTTGGCCATAACTTATTCGTTACTTGCCCAATTCGGTCGATCTTAATATCCACAGAATCCTTATCTATAGGCCTAAGATCCCTAATGATCGGAATTCTTGTCCATCGTGCCGAACAAAGAGCTTCAATTTTCGGGCCGGGGCCTAGGGGTACCCCTAGGGGCTCGGGGACTGAAAAATCAACCGAAACAAAATGTTGATTTTTTCGCACATTAGCACATACACATGTATTTATGGCATTTTAAAGTGAGCTTGCGTAATTTGAAGGCCCAGATCGCGGGTAAATCGGCCGAATACACCCCAAAATAGTCAATTTTTCGCTTCTTTTGCACACTCACGAAGTTCTTCTAAAGCAAAATAAAAGGAAAAGTGGATTTTGACTTTTTATGGGATAGCCCTTGGAATAAGGTTTCCAACGCCACTTGAATCGTCCAAATCGGACAAATAGCCTAGAAGTTATGGCAAAAATAGTGGAACTACGCAAAACGGGACCCGACGCAAAACCTATTTTGGCCATAACTTCTTTGTTTCTCGCACGATTCGGTCATTTTGAATGTCCACGGAATCTTTATCTAAAGGCCCAAGACCCCTAATGATTGGAATTCCTATCCATTGTGCTGAACAAAGCGCTCTAATTTTTGGGCCGAGCCCTAGGGGCCTGGGCTTAAAACTATTTTTGCCATAACTTCTTCGTTACTTGCCCGATTCGATCGATCTTAATGTCCACAGAATCCTTAACTATAGGCCTAAGACCCCTAATGATCAGAATTCCTGTCCATCCTACCGAACAAAGAGTTTCATTTTTCGGGCAGGGCCCTACGGGTACCCCTAGGGGCTCGGGGGCTGAAAAATCATCCGAAACAAAATGATGATTTTTTCGCACATTAGCACATACACATGTATTTATGGCATTTAAAAGTGAGCTTGCGTAATTTGAAGGCCCAGATCGCGGGTAAATCGGCCGAATACACCAAAAAATAGTCACTTTTTCGCTTGTTTTGGACACTCACGAAGTTCTTGTAAAGCAAAATAATAGGAAAAGTGGATCTTGACTTTTTGGGGGATAGCCCTTGGAATAAGGTTTCGAACGCCGCTTGAATCGGCCAAATCGGACAAATAGCCTAGAAGTTATGGCAAAAGTAGTGGAACTGCGCAAAACGGGACCCGACGCAAAACATATTTTGGCCATAACTTCTTCGTTTCTCGCACGATTCGGTCAATCTTTATGTCCACGCAATCCTTATCTAAAGGCCCGAGACCCCTAATGATTGGAATTCCTATCCATTGTGCTGAACAAAGCGCTCTAATTTTTTGGCCGAGCCCTAGGGGCTTGGGTTAAAAACTATTTTGGCCATAACTTCTTCGTTACTTGCCCGATTCGGTCGAACTTAATGTCCACAGAATCCTTAACTATAGGCCTAAGACCCCTAATGATCAGAATTCATGTCCATCCTACCGAACAAAGAGTTTCATTTTTCGGGCAGGGCCCTACGGGTACCCCTAGGGGCTCGGGGGCTGAAAAATCATCCGAAACAAAATGATGATTTTTTCGCACATTAGCACATACACATGTATTTATGGCATTTTAAAGTGAGCTTGTGTAATTTGAAGGCCCAGATCGTGGGTAAATCGGACGAATACACCCAAAAATAGTCACTTTTTCGCTTGTTTTGGACACTCACGAAGTTCTTGTAAAGCAAAATAATAGGAAAAGTGGATTTTGACTTTTTGGGGGATAGCCCTTGGAATAAGGTTTCCAACGCCGCTTGAATCGGCCAAATCGGACAAATAGCCTAGAAGTTATGGCAAAAGTAGTGGAACTGCGCAAAACGGGACCCGACGCAAAACATATTTTGGCCATAACTTCTTCGTTTCTCGCACGATTCGGTCAATCTTTATGTCCACGGAATCCTTATCTAAAGGCCCGAGACCCCTAATGATTGGAATTCCTATCCATTGTGCTGAACAAAGCGCTCTAATTTTTTGGCCGAGCCCTAGGGGCCTGGGTTAAAAACTATTTTGGCCATAACTTCTTTGTTACTTGCCCGATTCGGTCGAGCTTAATGTCCACAGAATCCTTAACTATAGGCCTAAGACCCCTAATGATCAGAATTCATGTCCATCCTACCGAACAAAGAGTTTCATTTTTCGGGCAGGGCCCTACGGGTACCCCTAGAGGCTCGGGGGCTGAAAAATCATCCGAAACAAAATGATGATTTTTTCGCACATTAGCACATACACATGTATTTATGGCATTTTAAAGTGAGCTTGTGTAATTTGAAGGCCCAGATCGTGGGTAAATCGGACGAATACACCCAAAAATAGTCACTTTTTCGCTTGTTTTGGACACTCACGAAGTTCTTGTAAAGCAAAATAATAGGAAAAGTGGATTTTGACTTTTTGGGGGATAGCCCTTGGAATAAGGTTTTCAACGCCGCTTGAATCGGCCAAATCGGACAAATAGCCTAGAAGTTATGGCAAAAATAGTGGAACTGCGCAAAACGGGACCCGATGCAAAAACTATTTTGGCCATAACTTCTTCGTTTCACGCACGATTCGGTCAATCTTTATGTCCATGGAATCCTTATCTAAAGGCCCAAGACCCCTAGTGATTGGAATTCCTATCCATTGTGCTGAACAAAGCGCTCTAATTTTTGGGCCGAGCACTAGGGGCCTGGGCTAAAAACTATTTTGGCCATAACTTCTTCGTTACTTGCCCGATTCGATCGATCTTAATGTCCACAGAATCCTTAACTATAGGCCTAAGACCCCTAATGATCAGAATTCCTGTCCATCCTACCGAACAAAGAGTTTCATTTTTCGGGCAGGGCCCTACGGGTACCCCTAGGGGCTCGGGGGCTGAAAAATAATCCGAAACAAAATGATGATTTTTTCGCACATTAGCACATACACATGTATTTATGGCATTTAAAAGTGAGCTTGCGTAATTTGAAGGCCCGGATAGCGGGTAAATCGGCCGAATACACCAAAAAATAGTCACTTTTTCGCTTGTTTTGGACACTCACGAAGTTCTTGTAAAGCAAAATAATAGGAAAAGTGGATTTTGACTGTTTGGAGGATAGCCCTTGGAATAAGGTTTCCAACGCCGCTTGAATCGGCCAAATCGGACAAATAGCCTAGAAGTTATGGCAAAAGTAGTGGAACTGCGCAAAACGGGACCCGACGCAAAACATATTTTGGCCATAACTTCTTCGTTTCTCGCACGATTCGGTCAATCTTTATGTCCACGGAATCCTTATCTAAAGGCCCGAGACCCCTAATGATTGGAATTCCTATCCATTGTGCTGAACAAAGCGCTCTAATTTTTGGGCCGAGCCCTAGGGGCCTGGGCTAAAAACTATTTTGTCCATAACTTCTTCGTTACTTGCCCGATTCGGTCGATCTTAATGTCCACAGAATCCTTAACTATAGGCCTAAGACCCCTAATGATCAGAATTCATGTCCATCCTACCGAACAAAGAGTTTCATTTTTCGGGCAGGGCCCTACGGGTACCCCTAGGGGCTCGGGGGCTGAAAAATCATCCGAAACAAAATGATGATTTTTTCGCACATTAGCACATACACATGTATTTATGGCATTTTAAAGTGAGCTTGTGTAATTTGAAGGCCCAGATCGTGGGTAAATCGGACGAATACACCCAAAAATAGTCACTTTTTCGCTTGTTTTGGACACTCACGAAGTTCTTGTAAAGCAAAATAATAGGAAAAGTGGATTTTGACTGTTTGGGGGATAGCCCTTGGAATAAGGTTTTCAACGCCGCTTGAATCGGCCAAATCGGACAAATAGCCTAGAAGTTACTGCAAAAATAGTGGAACTGCGCAAAACGGGACCCGACGCAAAAACTATTTTGGCCATAACTTCTTCGTTTCACGCACGATTCGGTCAATCTTTATGTCCATCGAATCCTTATCTAAAGGCCCAAGACCCCTAGTGATTGGAATTCCTATCCATTGTGCTGAACAAAGCGTTCTAATTTTTGGGCCGAGCCCTAGGGGCCTGGGTTAAAAACTATTTTGGCCATAACTTCTTCGTTACTTGCCCGATTCGATCGATCTTAATGTCCACAGAATCCTTAACTATAGGCCTAAGACCCCTAATGATCAGAATTCCTGTCCATCCTACCGAACAAAGAGTTTCATTTTTCGGGCAGGGCCCTACGGGTACCCCTAGGGGCTCGGGGGCTGAAAAATAATCCGAAACAAAATGATGATTTTTTCGCACATTAGCACATACACATGTATTTATGGCATTTAAAAGTGAGCTTGCGTAATTTGAAGGCCCGGATAGCGGGTAAATCGGCCGAATACACCAAAAAATAGTCACTTTTTCGCTTGTTTTGGACACTCACGAAGTTCTTGTAAAGCAAAATAATAGGAAAAGTGGATTTTGACTGTTTGGAGGATAGCCCTTGGAATAAGGTTTCCAACGCCGCTTGAATCGGCCAAATCGGACAAATAGCCTAGAAGTTATGGCAAAAGTAGTGGAACTGCGCAAAACGGGACCCGACGCAAAACATATTTTGGCCATAACTTCTTCGTTTCTCGCACGATTCGGTCAATCTTTATGTCCACGGAATCCTTATCTAAAGGCCCGAGACCCCTAATGATTGGAATTCCTATCCATTGTGCTGAACAAAGCGCTCTAATTTTTGGGCCGAGCCCTAGGGGCCTGGGCTAAAAACTATTTTGTCCATAACTTCTTCGTTACTTGCCCGATTCGGTCGATCTTAATGTCCACAGAATCCTTAACTATAGGCCTAAGACCCCTAATGATCAGAATTCATGTCCATCCTACCGAACAAAGAGTTTCATTTTTCGGGCAGGGCCCTACGGGTACCCCTAGGGGCTCGGGGGCTGAAAAATCATCCGAAACAAAATGATGATTTTTTCGCACATTAGCACATACACATGTATTTATGGCATTTTAAAGTGAGCTTGTGTAATTTGAAGGCCCAGATCGTGGGTAAATCGGACGAATACACCCAAAAATAGTCACTTTTTCGCTTGTTTTGGACACTCACGAAGTTCTTGTAAAGCAAAATAATAGGAAAAGTGGATTTTGACTGTTTGGGGGATAGCCCTTGGAATAAGGTTTTGAACGCCGCTTGAATCGGCCAAATCGGACAAATAGCCTAGAAGTTACTGCAAAAATAGTGGAACTGCGCAAAACGGGACCCGACGCAAAAACTATTTTGGCCATAACTTCTTCGTTTCACGCACGATTCGGTCAATCTTTATGTCCATCGAATCCTTATCTAAAGGCCCAAGACCCCTAGTGATTGGAATTCCTATCCATTGTGCTGAACAAAGCGCTCTAATTTTTGGGCCGAGCCCTAGGGGCCTGGGTTAAAAACTATTTTGGCCATAACTTCTTCGTTACTTGCCCGATTCGATCGATCTTAATGTCCACAGAATCCTTAACTATAGGCCTAAGACCCCTAATGATCAGAATTCCTGTCCATCCTACCGAAAAAAGAGTTTCATTTTTCGGGCAGGGCCCTACGGGTACCCCTAGGGGCTCGGGGGCTGAAAAATAATCCGAAACAAAATGATGATTTTTTCGCTCATTAGCACATACACATGTATTTATGGCATTTAAAAGTGAGCTTGCATAATTTGAAGGCCCGGATCGCGGGTAAATCGGCCGAATACACCAAAAAATAGTCACTTTTTCGCTTGTTTTGGACACTCACGAAGTCCTTGTAAATCAAAATAATAGGAAAAGTGTATTTTGACTTTTTGGGGAATAACCCTTGGAATAAGGTTTCTAACGCCGCTTGAATCGGCCAAATCGGACAAATAGCCTAGAAGTTATGGCAAAAATAGTGGAACTGCGCAAAACGGGACGCGACGTAAAAACTATTTTTGCCATAACTTCTTCGTTTCACGCACGATTCGGTCAATCTTTATGTCCATGGAATCCTTATCTAAAGGCCCAAGACCCCTAATGATTCGAATTCCTATCCATCGTTGTGAACAAAGAGCTCCAATTTTTGGGCCGAGCCCTAGGGGTACACAGGGGCTTGGGCTAAAAACTATTTTGGCCAAAACTTCTTCGTTACTCGCCCGATTCGGTCGATCTTTATGTCCACAGAATCCTTATCTATAGGCCTAAGACCCCTAATGATTAGAATTCCTGTCCATCGTGCCGAACAAAGAATTTCAATTTTCGGGCCGTGCCCCAAGGGTCCCCCTAGGGGCTCGGGGGCTGAAAAATCATCCGAAATGAAATGTTGATTTTTTCGCACATAGGATATACACATGTATTTATGGTATTTTAAAGTGAGCTTGCGTAAATTGAAGGCCCAGATCGCAGGTAAATCGGCTGAATACACCCCAAAATAGTAACTTTTTCGCTTGTTTTGGACACTCACGAAGTTCTTGTAAAACAAATAATAAGAAAAGTGTATTTTGAGGTTATGGCAAAAATAGTGGAACTGCGCAAAACGGGACGCGACGTAAAAACTATTTTTGCCATAACTTCTTCGTTTCTCGCCCGATTCAATCGACTAACTAAAGGCCCAAGACCCCTCATGATTGGAATTCCTATCCATCGTGTTGAACAAAGAGCTCCAATTTTTGGGCCAGGCCATAGGGGTACCCTTAGGGGCCTGGGCCAAAAACTATTTTGGCCATAACTTCTTCGTTACTCGCCCGATTCGTTCGATCTTTATGTGCAAAGAATCCTTATCTAAAGGCCCAAGACCCCTAATGATCGGAATTTTTGTCCATCGTGCCGAAAAAAGAGCTTCAATTTGCGGGCCGGGGCCTAGGGGTACCCCTAGGGGCTCGAGGGCTGAAAAATCATCCGAAACAAAATGATGATTTTTTCGTACATTAGCACGTACACATGTATTTATGGCATTTTAAAGTGAGCTTGCGTAATTTGAAGGCCCAGATCGCGGGTAAATCGGCCGAATACACCCCAAAATTGTCACTTTTTTGCTTGTTTTGGACACTCACGAAGTTCTTGTGAAGAAAAATAATAGGAAAAGTGGATTTTGACTTTTTGGGGGATAGCCCTTGGAATAAGGTTTCCAACGCAACTTGAATCGTCCAAATCGGACAAATAGCCTAGAAGTTATGGCAAAAATAGTGGAACTGCGCAAAACGGACCCGACGCAAAACCTATTTTGGCCATAACTTCTTCGTTTCTCGCACGATTCGGTCAATCTTTATGTCCACTGAATCCTTATCTAAAGGCCCAAGACACCTAATAATTGGAATTCCTATCCATCGTGCTGAACAAAGCGCTCCAATTTTTGGGACGAGCCCTAGGGGTACCCCTAGGGGCCTGGGCTAAAAACTATTTTGGCCATAACTTCTTCGTTACTCGCCCGATTCGGTCGATCTTTATGTCCACAGAATCCTTATCTATAGGCCTAAGACCCCTAATGATCAGAATTCCTGTCCATCGTGCCGAATAAAGAGTTTCAATTTTCGGGCCGGGCCCTAGGGGTCCCCCTAGGGGCTAGGGGGCTGAAAAATCATCCGAAACGAAATGTTGATTTTTTCACACATTAGCATATACACATGTATTTATGGCATTTTAAAGTGAGCTTGCGTAATTTGAAGGCCCAAATCACGGGTAAATCGGCTGAATACACCCCAAAATAGTAACTTTTTCGCTTGTTTTGGACTCTCATGAAGTTCTTATAAAGAAAAATAAAAGGAAAAGTGTATTTTGACTTTTTGGGGGATAGCCCTTGGAATAAGGTTTCGAACGCCGCTTGAATCGGCCAAATCGGACAAATAGCCTAGAAGTTATGGCAAAAATAGTGGAATTGCGCAAAACGGGACCCGACGAAAAAACTATTTTTGCCATAACTTCTTCGTTTCTCGCCCGATTCGGTCGACTAACTAAAGGCCCAAGACCCCTCATGATTGGAATTCCTATCCATCGTGTTGAACAAAGAGGTCAAATTTTTGGGTCGGGCCATAGGGGTACCCTTAGGGGCCTGGGCTAAAAACTATTTTGGCCATAACTTCTTCATTACTCGCACGATTCGGTCAATGTTTATGTCCACGGAATCCTTATCTAAAGGCCCAAGACCCCTAATGATTGGAATTCCTATCCTTCGTGCTGAACAAAGCGCTCTAATTTTTTGGCCGAGCCCTAGGGGAACCCCTAGGGGCCTGGGCTAAAAACTATTTTGGCCATAACTTCTTCGTTACTTCCCCGATTCGGTCGATCTTAATATCCACAGAATCCTTATCTATAGGCCTAAGACCCCTAATGATCAGAATTCCTGTCCATCCTACCGAACAAAGAGTTTCATTTTTCGGGCAGGGCCCTAGGTGTACCCCTAGGTGCTCGGGGGCTGAAAAATCATCCGAAACAAAATGTTGATTTTTTCGCACATTAGCACATACACATGTATTTATGGCATTTTAAAATGAGCTTGCATAATTTGAAGGCCCAGATCGCGGATAAATCGGCCGAATACACCCAAAAATAGTCACTTTTTCGCTTGTTTTGGACATTCACGAAGTTCTTGTAAAGCAAAATAATAGGAAAAGAGGATTTTGACTTTTTGGGTGATAGCCCTTTGAATAAGGTTTCCAACGCCACTAAAATTGTCCAAATCAGACAAATAGCCTAGAAGTTATGGCAAAAATAGTGGAACTGCGCAAAACGGGACCCGACGCAAAACATATTTTGGCCATAACTTCTTCGTTTCTCGCACGATTCGGTCAATCTTTATGTCCACGGAATCCTTATCTAAAGGCCCGAGACCCCTAATGATTGGAATTCCTATCCATTGTGCTGAACAAAGCGCTCTAATTTTTGGGCCGAGCCCTAGGGGCCTGGGCTAAAAACTATTTTGGCCATAACTTCTTCGTTACTTGCCCGATTCGGTCGATCTTAATGTCCACAGAATCATTAACTATAGGCCTAAGACCCCTAATGATCAGAATTCATGTCCATCCTACCGAACAAAGAGTTTCATTTTTCGGGCAGGGCCCTACGGGTAACCCTAGGGGCTCGGGGGCTGAAAAATCATCCGAAACAAAATGATGATTTTTTCGCACATTAGCACATACACATGTATTTATAGCATTTTAAAGTGAGCTTGCGTAATTTGAAGGCCCAGATCGCGGGTAAATCGGACGAATACACCCAAAAATAGTCACTTTTTCGCTTGTTTTGGACACTCACGAAGTTCTTGTAAAGCAAAATAATAGGAAAAGTTGATTTTGACTTTTTGGGGGATAGCCCTTGGAATAAGGTTTTCAACGCCGCTTGAATTGGCCAAATCGGACAAATAGCCTAGAAGTTATGGCAAAAATAGTGGAACTGCGCAAAACGGGACCCGACGCAAAAACTATTTTGGCCATAACTTCTTCGTTTCACGCACGATTCGGTCAATCTTTATGTCCATGGAATCCTTATCTAAAGGCCCAAGACCCCTAATGATTCGAATTCCTATCCATCGTTGTGAACAAAGAGCTCCAATTTTTGGGCCGAGCCCTAGGGGTACCCAGGGGCTTGGGCTAAAAACTATTTTGGCCAAAACTTCTTCGTTACACGCCCGATTCGGTCGATCTTTATGTCCACAGAATCCTTATCTATAGGCCTAAGACCCCTAATGATTAGAATTCCTGTCCATCGTGCCGAACAAAGAATTTCAATTTTCGGGCCGTGCCCCTAGGGTCCCCCTAGGGGCTCGGGGGCTGAAAAATCATCCGAAATGAAATGTTGATTTTTTCGCACATAGGATATACACATGTATTTATGGTATTTTAAAGTGAGCTTGCGTAAATTTAAAGCCCAGATCGCGGGTAAATCGGCTGAATACACCCCAAAATAGTAACTTTTTCGCTTGTTTTGGACACTCACGAAGTTCTTGTAAAGCAAATAATAGGAAAAGTGTATTTTGACTTTTTGGGGAATAACCCTTGGAATAAGGTTTCTAACGCCGCTTGAATCGGCCAAATCGGACAAATAGCCTAGAAGTTATGGCAAAAATAGTGGAACTGCGCAAAACGGGACGCGACGTAAAAACTATTTTTGCCATAACTTCTTCGTTTCTCGCCCGATTCGATCGACTAACTAAATGCCCAAGACCCCTCATGATTGGAATTCCTATCCATCGTGTTGAACAAAGAGCTCCAATTTTTGGGCCAGGCCATAGGGGTACCCTTAGGGGCCTGGGACAAAAACTATTTTGGCCATAACTTCTTCGTTACTCGCCCGATTCGTTCGATCTTTATGTGCAAAAAATCCTTATCTAAAGGCCCAAGACCCCTAATGATTGGAATTTTTGTCCATCGTGCCGAACAAAGAGCTTCAATTTGCGGGCCGGGGCCTAGGGGTACCCCTAGGGGCTCGAGGGCTGAAAAATCATCCGAAACAAAATGTTGATTTTTTCGCACATTAGCACGTACACATATATTTATGGCATTTTAAAGTGAGCTTGCGTAATTTGAAGGCCCAGATCGCGGGTAAATCGGCCGAATACACCCCAAAATTGTCACTTTTTTGCTTGTTTTGGACACTCACGAAGTTCTTGTAAAGAAAAATAATAGGAAAAGTGGATTTTGACTTTTTGGGGGATAGCCCTTGGAATAAGGTTTCCAACGCAACTTGAATCGTCCAAATCGGACAAATAGCCTAGAAGTTATGGCAAAAATAGTGGAACTGCGCAAAACGGGACCCGACGCAAAACCTATTTTGGCCATAACTTCTTCGTTTCTCGCACGATTCGGTCAATCTTTATGTCCACTGAGTCCTTATCTAAAGGCCCAAGACACCTAATAATTGGAATTCCTATCCATCGTGCCGAACAAAGCGCTCCAATTTTTGGGACGAGCCCTAGGGGTACCCCTTGGGGCCTGGGCTAAAAACTATTTTGGCCATAACTTCTTCGTTACTCGCCCGATTCGGTCTATCTTTATGTCCACAGAATCCTTATCTATAGGCCTAAGACCCCTAATGATCAGAATTCCTGTCCATCGTGCTGAACAAAGAGTTTCAATTTTCGGGCCGGGCCCTAGGGGTCCCCCTAGGGGCTCGGGGGCTAAAAAATCATCCGAAACGAAATGTTGATATTTTCACACATTAGCACATACACATGTATTTATGGTATTTTAAAGTGAGCTTGCGTAATTTGAAGGCCCAAATTGCGGGTAAATCGGCTGAATACACCCCAAAATAGTGACTTTTTCGCTTGTTTTGGACACTCATGAAGTTATTATAAAGAAAAATAAAAGGAAAAGTGTATTTTGACTTTTTGGGGGATAGCCCTTGGAATAAGGTTTCCAACGCCGCTTGAATCGGCCAAATCGAACAAATAGCCTAGAAGTTATGGCAAAAATAGTGGAATTGCGCAAAACGGGACCCGACGAAAAAACTAGTTTTGCCATAACTTCATCGTTTCTCGCCCGATTCGGTCGACTAACTAAAGGCCCAAGACCCCTCATGATTGGAATTCCTATCCATCGTGTTGAACAAAGAGGTCCAATTTTTGGGTCGGGCCATAGGGGTACCCTTAGGGGCCTGGGCTAAAAACTATTTTGGCCATAACTTCTTCGTTACTCGCAGTATTCGGTCAATGTTTATGTCCACGGAATCCTTATCTAAAGGCCCAAGACCCCTAATGATTGGAATTCCTATCCTTCGTGCTGAACAAAGCGCTCTAATTTTTGGGCCGAGCCCTATGGGTACCCCTAGGGGCCTGGGCTAAAAACTATTTTGGCCATAACTTCTTCGTTACTTCCCTGATTCGGTCGATCTTAATATCCACAGAATCCTTATCTATAGGCCTAAGACCCCTAATGATCAGAATTCCTGTCCATCCTACCGAACAAAGAGTTTCATTTTTCGGGCAGGGCCCTAGGTGTACCCCTAGGTGCTCGGGGGCTGAAAAATCATCCGAAACAAAATGTTGATTTTTTCGCACATTTGCACATACACATGTATTTATGGCATTTTAAAATGAGCTTGCATAATTTGAAGGCCCAGATCGCGGATAAATCGGCCGAATACACCCAAAAATAGTCACTTTTTCGCTTGTTTTGGACATTCACGAAGTTCTTGTAAAGCAAAATAATAGGAAAAGTGGATTTTGACTTTTTGGGGGATAGCCCTTTGAATAAGGTTTCAAACGCCACTAAAATTGTCCAAATCAGAAAAATAGCCTAGAAGTTATGGCAAAAATGGTGGAACTGTGCAAAACGGGACCCGACGCAAAACCTATTTTGGCCATAACTTCTTCGTTTCTCGCACGATTCGGTCAATCTTTATGTCCACGGAATCCTTATCTAAAGGCCCAAGACCCCTAATGATTAGAATTCCTATCCATTGTCCTGAACAAAGCGCTCTAATGTTGGGGCCGAGCCCTAGGGGTACCTTTAGGGGCCTGGGCTAAAAACTATTTTGGCCATAACTTCTTCGTTACTCGCCCGATTCGGTCGATCTTTATGTCCACAGAATCCTTATCTATAGGCCTAAGACCCCTAATGATCAGAATTCCTGTCCATCGTGCTGAACAAAGAGTTTCAATTTTCGGGCCGGGCCCTAAGGGTCCCCCTAGGGGCTCGGGGGCTTAAAAATCATCCGAAACGAAATGTTGATTTTTTCGCACATTAGCATATACACATGTATTTATGGCATTTTTAAGTGAGCTTGCGTAAATTGAAGGCCCAGCTGGCGGGTAAATCGTCTGAATACACCCCAAAATAGAAACTTTTTCGCTTGTTTTGGAAACTCACGAAGTACTTGTAAAGCAAAATAATAGGAAAAGTGTATTTTGACTTTTTGGGGGATAGCCCTTGAAATAAGGTTTCCAACGCCGCTTGAATCGGCCAAATCGGACAAATAGCCTAGAAGTTATGGTAAAAATATTGGAACTGCGCAAAACGGGACCTGACGTAAAAAGTTTTTTTGCCATAACTTCTTCGTTTCTCGCCCGATTGGGTCGACTAACTAAAGGCCCAAGACCCCTCATGATTGGAATCCTATCCATCGTGTTGAACAAAGACCTCCAATTTTTGGGCCGGGCCATAGGGGTACCCCTAGGGGCTCAGGGGCTGAAAAATCATCCGAAACAATATGTTGATTTTTTCGCACATTAGCATATACACATGTATTTATGGCATTTTAAAGTGAGCTTGCGTAATTTGAAGGCCCAGATCGTGGGTAAATCGGCCGAAAACACCCCAAAATTGTCACTTTTTTGCTTGTTTTGGACACTCACGAAGTTCTTGTAAAGAAAAATAATAGGAAAAGTGGATTTTGACTTTTTGGGGGATAGCCCTTGGAATAAGGTTTCCAACACCACTTGAATCGTCCAAATCGGACAAATAGCCTAGAAGTTATGGCAAAAATAGTGGAATTGCGCAAAACGGGACACAACGCAAAACCTATTTTGGCCATAACTTCTTCGTTACTCGCGGTCAATCTTTATGTCCACGGAATCCTTATCTAAAGGCCCAAGACCCCTAATAATTGGAATTCCTATCCATCGTACTGAACAAAGTGCTCCAATTTTTTGGCCGAGCCCTAGGGGTACCCCTATGGGCCTGGGCTAAAAACTATTTTGGCCATAACTTCTTCGTTACTTGCCCGATTCAGTCGATCTTTATGTCCACAGAATCCTTATCTATAAGCTTAAGACCCCTAATGATCAGAATTCATGTCCATCGTACCGAACAAAAAGTTTCAATATTCGGGACGGGCCCTAGGGGTACCCCTAGGGGTTCGGGGGCTGAAAAATCATCCGAAACAAAATGATGATTTTTTCGAACATTAGCACATAAACATATATTTATGGCATTTTAAAGTGAGCTTTCGTAATTTGAAGGCCCAGATCACGGGTAAATCGGCCGAATACACCCAAAAATAGTCACTTTTTTGCTTGTTTTGGACACTCACGAAGTTCTTGTAAAACAAAATAATAGGACAAGTGGATTTTGACTTTTTGGGGAATAGCCCTTGAATAAGGTTTCCAACGCCACTAAAATCATCCAAATCGGACAAATAGCCTAGAAGTTATTGTAAAAATAGTGGAACTGCGCATAACGAGACCCGACGCAAAAACTATTTTCGCCATAACTTCTTCGTTTCTCGCACGATTCGGTCAATCTTTATGTCCACGGAATCCTTATTTTGGCTCAGGGGCTGAAAAATCATCCGAAACGAAATGTCGATTTTTTTCACACATTAGCATATACACATGTATTTATCGCATTTTATAGTGAGCTTGCGAAATTTGAAGGCCTAGATCGCGGGTAAATCGGCTGAATACACCCCAAAATAGTAACTTTTTTGCTTGTTTTGGACACTAACGAAGTTCTTATAAAGCAAAATAATAGGAAAAGTGTATTTTGACTTTTTGGGGGATAGCCCTTGGAATAAGGTTTCCAACGCCGCTTGAATCGGCCAAATCGGACAAATAGCCTAGAAGTTATGGCAAAAATAGTGGAATTGCGCAAAACGGGACCCGACGAAAAAACTATTTTTGCCAATACTTCTTCGTTTCTCGCCCGATTCGGTCGACTAACAAAAGGCCCAAGACCCCTCATGATTGGAATTCCTATCCATCGTGTTGAACAAAGAGGTCCAATTTTTGGGCCGGGCCATAGGGGTACCCTTAGGGGCCTGGGCTAAAAACTATTTTGGCCATAACTTCTTCGTTACTCGCCCGATTCGTTCGATCTTTATGTCCAAAGAATCCTTATCTAAAGGCCTAAGATCCTTAATGATTGGAATTCTTGTCCATCGTGCCGAACAAAGAGCTTCAATTTTTGGGCCGGGCCCTAGGGGTACCCCTTGGGGCTCGGGGGCAGAAAAATCATCCGAAACAAAATGTTGATTTTTTTGCACATTAGCACATACACATGTATTTATGACATTTTAAAGTGAGGTTGCATAATTTGAAGGCCCACATCGCGAGTAAATCGGCCGAATACACCCTAAAATAGTCACTTTTTCGCTTGTTTTGGGCACTCACGAAGTTTTTGTAAAGCAAAATAATAGGACAAGTGGATTTTGACTTTTTGGGGGATAGCCCTTGGAATAAGGTTGCCAACGCCGTTTGAATCGGCCAAATCGGACAAATAGCCTAGAAGTTATGGAAAAAATAGTGGAACTGCGCAAAACGGGACCCGACGCAAAACCTATTTTGGCCATAACTTCTTCGTTTCTCGCATGATTCGGTCAATCTTTATGTCCACGGAATCCTTATCTAAAGGCCGAAGACCCCTAATGATTGGAATTCCTATCCATCGTGCTGAACAAAGCCCTCTATTTTTTGGGCCGAGCCCTAGGGGTACCCCTAGGGGCCTGGGCTAAAAACTATTTTGGCCATAACTTCTTCGTTACTTGCCCGATTCGGTCGATCTTTATATCCACAGAATCCTTATCTATAGGTCTAAGACCCCTAATGATCAGAATTCTAGTCCATCGTACCGAACAAAGAGTTTCAATTTTCGGGTCGGGCCCAAGGGGGTACCCCTAGGGGCTCGGGGGCTGAAAAATCATCCGATACAAAACGTTGATTTTTTCGCACATTAGCACATAAACATGTATTTATGACATTTTAAAGTGAGGTTGCGTAAGTTGAAGGCCCAGATCGCGAGTAAATCGGCCTAATACACCCCAAAATAGTGACTTTTTCGCTTGTTTTGGACACTCATGAAGTTCATGTAAAGCAAAATAATAGGAAAAGTGGATTTTGACTTTTTGGGGGATAGCCCTTGTAATAAGGTTTCCAACGCCGCTTGAATCGGCCAAATCGGACAAATAGCCTAGAAGTTATGGCAAAAATAGTTGAACTGCGCAAAACGAGACCCGACGCAAAACCTATTTTGGCCATAACTTCTTCGTTTCTCGCATGATTCGGTCAATCTTTATGTCCACGGAATCCTTATCTAAAGGCCCAAGACCCCTAATGATTGGAATTCCTATCCATCATGCTGAACAAAGCCCTCCAATTTTTGGGCCGAGCCCTAGGGGTACCCCTAGGGGCCTGGGCTAAAAACTATTTTGACCATAACTTCTTCGTTACTTGCCCGATTCGGTCGATCTTTATATCCACAGAATCCTTATCGATAGGCCTAAGACCCCTAATGATCAGAATTCTTGTCCATCGTACCGAACAAAGAGTTTCAATTTTCGGGTCGGGCCCAAGGGGTAGGGGCTCGGGGGCTGAAAAATCATCCGATACAAAACGTTGATTTATTCGCACATTAGCACATAAACATGTATTTATGGCATTTTAAAGTGAGGTTGCGTAAGTTGAAGGCCCAGATCGCGAGTAAATCGGCCGAATACACCCCAAAATAGTAACTTTTTCGCTTGTTTTGGACACTCATGATGTTCTTGTAAAGCAAAATAATAGGAAAAGTGGATTTTGACTTTTTGGGGGATAGCTCTTGTTATAAGGTTTCCAACGCCGCTTGAATCGGCCAAATCGGATAAATAGCCTAGAAGTTATGGCAAAAATAGTGGAACTGCGCAAAACGGGACCCGACGCAAAACCTATTTTGGCCATAACTTCTTCGTTTCTCGCATGATTCGGTCAATCTTTATGTCCACGGAATCCTTATCTAAAGGCCGAAGACCCCTAATGATTGGAATTCCTATCCATCGTGCTGAACAAAGCCCTCTATTTTTTGGGCCGAGCCCTAGGGGTACCCCTAGGGGCCTGGGCTAAAAACTATTTTGGCCATAACTTCTTCGTTACTTGCCCGATTCGGTCGATCTTTATATCCACAGAATCCTTATCTATAGGTCTAAGACCCCTAATGATCAGAATTCTAGTCCATCGTACCGAACAAAGAGTTTCAATTTTCGGGTCGGGCCCAAGGGGGTACCCCTAGGGGCTCGGGGGCTGAAAAATCATCCGATACAAAACGTTGATTTTTTCGCACATTAGCACATAAACATGTATTTATGGCATTTTAAAGTGAGGTTGCGTAAGTTGAAGGCCCAGATCGCGAGTAAATCGGCCTAATACACCCCAAAATAGTGACTTTTTCGCTTGTTTTGGACACTCATGAAGTTCATGTAAAGCAAAATAATAGGAAAAGTGGATTTTGACTTTTTGGGGGATAGCCCTTGTAATAAGGTTTCCAACGCCGCTTGAATCGGCCAAATCGGACAAATAGCCTAGAAGTTATGGCAAAAATAGTTGAACTGCGCAAAACGAGACCCGACGCAAAACCTATTTTGGCCATAACTTCTTCGTTTCTCGCATGATTCGGTCAATCTTTATGTCCACGGAATCCTTATCTAAAGGCCCAAGACCCCTAATGATTGGAATTCCTATCCATCGTGCTGAACAAAGCCCTCCAATTTTTGGGCCGAGCCCTAGGGGTACCCCTAGGGGCCTGGGCTAAAAACTATTTTGACCATAACTTCTTCGTTACTTGCCCGATTCGGTCGATCTTTATATCCACAGAATCCTTATCGATAGGCCTAAGACCCCTAATGATCAGAATTCTTGTCCATCGTACCGAACAAAGAGTTTCAATTTTCGGGTCGGGCCCAAGGGGTAGGGGCTCGGGGGCTGAAAAATCATCCGATACAAAACGTTGATTTATTCGCACATTAGCACATAAACATGTATTTATGGCATTTTAAAGTGAGGTTGCGTAAGTTGAAGGCCCAGATCGCGAGTAAATCGGCCGAATACACCCCAAAATAGTAACTTTTTCGCTTGTTTTGGACACTCATGATGTTCTTGTAAAGCAAAATAATAGGAAAAGTGGATTTTGACTTTTTGGGGGATAGCTCTTGTTATAAGGTTTCCAACGCCGCTTGAATCGGCCAAATCGGATAAATAGCCTAGAAGTTATGGCAAAAATAGTGGAACTGCGCAAAACGGGACCCGACGTAAAAACTATTTTTGCCATAACTTCTTCGTTTCTTGCCCGATTCGGTCGACTAACTAAAGGCCCAAGAACCCTAATGATTAGAATTCCTATCCATCGTGCGTAATAAAGAACTCCAATTTTTGGGCCGAGCCCTAGGGGTACCCCAAGGGGCCTGGGCTAAAAACTATTTTGGCCATAACTTCTTCGTTACTCGCCCTATTCGGTCGATCTTTATGTCCACAGAATCCTAATCTATAGGCCTAAGACCCCTAATGATCAGAATTCCTGTCCATCGTGCCGAACAAAGAATTTCAATTTTCGGGCCGGGCCCTAGGGGTCCTCCTAGGGCTCGGGGGCTAAAAAATCATCCGAAACGAAATGTTGATTTTTTCGCACATTAGCATATACGCATGTATTTATGGCATTTTAAAGTGAGCTTGCGTAATTTGAAGGCTCAGATCGCGGGTAAATCGGCCGAAAACACCCCAAAATAGTAACTTTTTCGCTTATTTTAGACACTCACGAAGTTCTTGTAAAGCAAAATAATAGGAAAAGTGGATTTTGACTTTTTGAAGGATAGCCATTGGAATATGGTTTCCAACGCCGCTTGAATCGGCCAAATCGGACAAATAGCCTAGAAGTTATGGCAAAAATAGTGGAACTGCGCAAAACGGGACCTGACGTAAAAACTGTTTTTGCCATAACTTCTTCATTTCTCGCCCGATCCGGTCAACCTTTATATCCATTGAATCCTTAACTAAAGGCCCAAGACCCCTAAAGATTGGAATTCCTATCGATCGTGTTAAACAAAGAGCTCCAACTTTTGGTCCGGGCTATAGGGGTACCCTTAGGGGCCTGGGCTAAAAACTATTTTGGCCATAACTTCTTCGTTACTCGCCCGATTCGGTCGATCTTTATGTCCACAGAATCCTTATCATAAAGGCCTAAGACCCCTAATGATCGGAATTCTTGTCCATCGTGCCGAACAAAGAGCTTCAATTTTCGGGGCGGGCCCTAGGGGTAACCCTAGGAGCTCGGGAACTGAAAAATCATCCGAAACAAAATGTTGATTTTTTCTCACATTAGCTCATACACATGTATTTATGGCATTTTAAAGTGAGGTTGCGTAATTTGAAGGCCTAGATCGCAGGTAAATCGGCCGAATACATCCCAAAATAGTCACTTTTTCGCTTGTTTTGGACACTCACGAAGTTCTTGTAAACAAAAATAATAGGAAAAGTGGATTTTGACTTTTTGGGCGATAGCTCTTGGAATAAGGTTTCCAACGCCACTTGAATCGTCCAAATCGGACAAATAGCCTAGAAGTTATGGCAAAAATAGTGGAACTGCGCAAAACGGGACCCGTCGCAAAACCTATTTTGGCCATAACTTCTTCGTTTCTCGCACGATTCGGTTAATCTTTATGTCCACGGAATCCTTATCTAAAGGCCCAAGACCCCTAATGATTGGAATTCCTATCCATCGTGCTGAACAAAGCGCTCCTATTTTTGGGCCGAGCCCTAGGGGCCTGGGCTAAAAACTATTTTGGCCATAACTTCTTCGTTACTTGCCCGATTCGGTCAATCTTTATGTCCACAAAATCCTTATCTATAGGCCTAAGACCCCTAATGATCAGAATTCTTGTCCATCGTGCCGAACAAAGATTTTCAATTTTCGGGCCGGGCCCTAGGGGTCCCCCTAGGGGCTCGAGGGCTGAAAAATCATCCGAAACGAAATGTTCATTTTTTCGCACATTAGCATAAACACATGTATTTATGGCATTTTAAAGTGAGCTTGCATAATTTGAAGGTCCAGATCGCGGGTAAATCGGCCGAATACAACCCAAAATAGTAACTTTTTCGTTTATTTTGGACACTCACGAAGTTCTTCTAAAGCAAAATAATAGGAAAAGTGGATTTTGACTTTTTGCAGGATAGTCATTGGAATAAGGTTTCCAACGCCGCTTGAATCGGCCAAATCGGACAAATAGACAAGAAGTTATGGCAAAAATAGTGGAACTGCGCAAAACGGGACCCGACGTAAAAACTGTTTTTGCCATAACTTCTTCGTTTCTAGCCCGATCCGGTCGACCTTTATATCCATAAAATCCTTAAATAAAGGCCCAAGACCCCTCATGACTGGAATTCCTATCTATCGTGTTGAACAAAGAGCTCCAATTTTTGGGCCGGGCCATAGGAGTACCCTTAGGGTCCTGGGCTAAAAACTATTTTTGCCATAACTTCTTCGTTACTCGCCCGATTCGTTCAATCTTTATGTCCAAAGAATCCTTATCTAAAGGCCTAAGACCCCTAATGATCGGAATTCTTGTCCATCTTGCCGAACAAAGTGCTTCAATTTTCGGGCTGGGCCCTAGGGGTACCCCTAGGGGCTCGGGGGCTGAAAAATTATCCGAAACAAAATAATGATTTTTTCACATATTAGCACATACACATGTATTTATGGCATTTTAAAGAGAGCTTGCGTAATTTGAAGGCCCTGATCGCGGGTAAATCGGCCGAATACACCCCAAAATAGTTACTTTTTCGCTTGATTTGGAAACTCACGAAGTTCTTGTAAAGCAAAATAATAGGAAAAGTGGATTTTGACTTTTTAGGGGATAGCCCTTGGAATAAGGTTTCCAACGCCGCTTGAATCGGCGAAATCGGACAAATTGCCTAGAAGTTCTGGCAAAAATAAGGGAACTGCGCAAAACGGGACCCGACGCAAAAACTATTTTGGCCATAACTTCTTTGTTTCTCACACGATTCGGTCGACATTTATGTCCACGGAATCCTTATCTAAAGGTCCAAGACCCCTAATGATTGGAATTCCTATCCATCGTGTTGAACAAAGAGCTCCAAATTTTGGGCCGAGCCCTAGGGGTACCCCTAATGGCTTGGGCTAAAAACTATTTTGGCCATAACTTCTTCGTTACTCGCCCGATTCGGTCGATCTTTATGTCCACAGAATCCTTATCTATAGGCCTAAGACCCCTAATGATCAGAATTCCTGTCCATCGTGCCGAACAAAGAGTTTCAATTTTCGGGACGGGCCCTAGGGGTCCCCTAGGGGCTCGGGGGCTGAAAAATCATCCGAAACGAAATGTTGATTTTTTTCGCTTATAGCATATACACATGTATTTATGGCATTTTAAAGTGAGCTTGTGTAATTTGAAGGCCTAGATCGCGGGTAAATCGGCCGAATACACCCCAAAATAGTTACTTTTTCGCTTGTTTTGGACACTCACGAAGTTCTTGGAAAGCAAAATAATAGGAAAAGTGGATTTTGACTTTTTAGGGGATAGCCCTTGGAATAAGGTTTCCAATGCCGCTTGAATCGGCCAAATCGGACAAATAGCCTAGAAGTTATGGAAAAAATAGTGGAATTGCGCAAAACGGGACCCGACGAAAAAACTATTTTAGCCATAACTTCTTCGTTTCTCGCCCGATTCGGTCGACTAACAAAAGGCCCAAGACCCCTAATGATTGGAATTCCTATCCATCGTGTTGAACAAAGAGGTCAAATTTTTGGGCCGAGCCATAGGGGTACCCTTGGGGGCCTGGGCTAAAAACTATTTCTGCCATAACTTCTTCGTTACTCGCCTGATTCGTTCGATCTTTATGTCCAAAGAATCCTTATCTAAAGGGCTAAGACCCCTAATGATTGGAATTCTTGTCCATCGTGCTGAACAAAGAGCTTCAATTTTCGGGCCGGGCCCTAGGGGGTACACCTAGGGGCTCGGGGGCAGAAAAATCATCCGAAACAAAATGTTGATTTTTTCGCACATTAGCACATACACATGTATTTATGACATTTTAAAGTAAGGTTGCATAATTTGAAGGCCCAGATCGCGAGTAAATCGGCCGAATACACCCTAAAATAGTCACTTTTTCGCTTGTTTTGGACACTCACGAAGTTCTTGTAAAGCAAAATAATAGGACAAGTGGATTTTGACTTTTTGGGGGATAGCCCTTGGAATAAGGTTTCCAATGCCGCTTGAATCGGCCAAATCAGACAAATAGCCTAGAAGTTATGGAAAAAATAGTGGAACTGCGCAAAACGGGACCCGACGCAAAACCTATTTTGGCCATAACTTCTTCGTTTCTCGCATGATTCGGTCAATGTTTATGTCCACGGAATCCTTATCTAAAGGCCCAAGACCCCTAATGATTGGAATTCCTATCCATCATGCTGAACAAAGCGCTCCAATTTTTGGGCCGAGCCCTAGGGGTACCCCTAGGGGCCTGGGCTAAAAACTATTTTGGCCATAACTTCTTCGTTACTTGCCTTAATCGGTCGATCTTTATATCCGCAGAAATCCTTATCTATAGGCCTAAGACACCTAATGATCAGAATTCTTGTCCATCGTACCGAAGAAATAGTTTCAATTTTCGGGTCGGGCCCAAGGGGGTACCCTTAGGGGCTCGGGGGCTGAAAAATCATCCGATACAAAATGTTGATTTTTTCGCACATTAGCACATACACATGTATTTATGGCATTTTAAAGTGAGGTTGCGTAAGTTGAAGGCCCAGATCGCGAGTAAATCGGCCGAATACACCCCAAAATAGTAACTTTTTCGCTTGTTTTGGACACTCACGAAGTTCTTGTAAAGCAAAATAATAGGACAAGTGGATTTTGACTTTTTGGGGGATAGCCCTTGGAATAAGGTTTCCAACGCCGCTTGAATCGGCCAAATCGGACAAATAGCCTAGAAGTTATGGCAAAAATAGTGGAACTGCGCAAAACGGGACCCGACGTAAAAACTATTTTTGCCATAACTTCTTCGTTTCTTGCCCGATTCGGTCGACTAACAAAAGGCCCAAGACCCCTAATGATTAGAATTTCTATCCATCATGCTTAATAAAGAGCTCCAATTTTTGGGCCGAGCCCTGGGGGTACCCCTAAGGGCCTTGGCTAAAAACTATTTTGGCCATAACTTCTTCGTTACTCGCCCGATTCGGTTGATCTTTATGTCCACAGAATCCTAATCTATAGGCCTAAGACCCCTAATGATCAGAATTCCTGTCCATCGTGCCGAACAAAGAATTTCAATTTTCGGGCCGGGCCCTAGGGGTCCTCCTAGGGCTCGGGGGCTGAAAAATCATCCGAAACGAAATGTTGATTTTTTTGCACATTAGCATATACGCATGTATTTATGGCATTTTAAGTGAGCTTGCGTAATTTGAAGGCCCAGATCGCGGGTAAATCGGCCAAATACACCCCAAAATAGTAACTTTTTCGCTTATTTTAGACACTCACGAAGTTCTTGTAAAGCAAAATAATAGGAAAAGTGGATTTTGACTTTTTGAAGGATAGCCATTGGAATATGGTTTCCAACGCCGCTTGAATCGGCCAAATCGGATAAATAGCCTAGAAGTTATGGCAAAAATAGTGGAACTGCACAAAACGAGACCCGACGTAAAAACTGTTTTTGCCATAACTTCTTCATTTCTCGCCCGATCCGAACAACCTTTATATCCATGGAATCCTTAACTAAAGGCCCAAGATCCCTAATGATTAGAATTCCTATCCATCGTGCTTAATAAAGAGCTCCAATTTTTGGGCCGAGCCCTAGGGGTACCCCTAGGGGCCTGGGCTAAAAACTATTTTGGCCATAACTTCTTCGTTACTCGCCCGATTCGGTCGATCTTTATGTCCACAGAATCCTAATCTATAGGCCTAAGACCCCTAATGATCAGAATTCCTGTCCATCGTGCCGAACAAAGAATTTCAATTTTCGGGCCGGGCCCTAGGGGTCTTCCTAGGGCTCGGGGGCTGAAAAATCATCCGAAACGAAATGTTGATTTTTTCGCACATTAGCATATACGCATGTATTTATGGCATTTTAAAGTGAGCTTGTGTAATTTGAAGGCCCAGATCGCGGGTAAATCGGCCGAATACTCCCCAAAATAGTAACTTTTTCGCTTATTTTAGACACTCACGAAGTTCTTGTAAAGCAAAATAATAGGAAAAGTGGATTTTGACTTTTTGGAGGATAGCCATTGGAATATGGTTTCCAACGCCGTTTGAATTGGCCAAATCGGACAAATAGCATAGAAGTTATGACAAAAATAGTGGAACTGCGCAAAACGAGACCCGACGTAAAAACTGTTTTTGCCATAACTTCTTCATTTCTCGCCCGATCCGAACAACCTTTATATCCATGGAATCCTTAACTAAAGGCCCAAGACCCCTAATGATTAGAATTCCTATCCATCGTGCTTAATAAAGAGCTCCAATTTTTGGGCCGAGCCCTAGTGGTACCCCTAGGGGCCTGGGCTAAAAACTATTTTGGCCATAACTTCTTCGTTACTCGCCCGATTCGTTCAATCTTTATGTCCAAAGAATCCTAATCTATAGGCCTAAGACCCCTAATGATCAGAATTCCTGTCCATCGTGCCGAACAAAGAATTTCAATTTTCGGGCCAGGCCCTAAGGGTCCTCCTAGGGCTCGGGGGCTGAAAAATCATCCGAAACGAAATGTTGATTTTTTCGCACATTAGCATATACGCATGTATTTATGACATTTTAAAGTGAGCTTGCGTAATTTGAAGGCCTAGATCGCGGGTAAATCGGCCGAATACACCCCAAAATCGTCACATTTTCGCTTGTTTTGGTCACTCACGAAGTTCTTGTAAAGAAAAATAATAGGAAAAATGGATTTTGACTTTTTGGGGGATAGCCCTTCGAATAAAGTTTCCAACGCCGCTTGAATCGTCAAAATCGGACAAATAGCCTAGAAGTTATGGCAAAAATAGTGGAATTGCGCAAAACGGACCCGACGCAAAAACTATTTAGGCCATAACTTCTTTGTTTCTCCCACGATTCGGGCAATCTTTATGTCTACGGAAACCTTATCTAAACGCCCAAGACCCCTAATGATTGGAATTCCTATCCAATGTGCTGAACAAAGAGCTCCAATTTTTGGGCCGAGCCCTAGGGGTACCCCTAGGGACTTGGGCTAAAAACTATTTTGGCCATAACTTCTTCGTTACTCGCCCGATTCGGTCGATCTTTATGTCCACAGAATCCTTATCTAAAGGTCTAAGACCCCTAATGATCAGAATTCTTGTCCATCGTGCCGAACAAAGAGCTTCAATTTTCGGGCCGGGCCCTAGGGGTACCCCTAGGAGCTCGGGGGATGAAAAATCATCCGAAACGAAATGTTGATTTTTTCGCATATTTGCACATACACATGTATTTATGGCATTTTAAAGAGAGCTTGCGTAATTTGAAGATCCAGATCGCGGGTAAATCGGCCGAATACATCCCAAAATAGTCACTTTTTCGCTTGTTTTGGAAACTCACGAAGTTCTTGTAAAGAAAAATAATAGGAAAAGTGGATTTTAACTTTTTGGGGGATAGCTCTTAGAATAAGGTTTCCAACGCCGCTTGAATCGGCCAAATCGGACAAATAGCCTAGAAGTTATGGCAAAAATAGTGGAACTGCGCAAAACAGATCCCGACGCAAAACCTGTTTTTGCCATAACTTCTTCGTTTCTCGCACGATTCGGTTAATCTTTATGTCCACGGAATCCTTATCTAAAGGCCCAAGACCCCTAGTGATTGGAATTCCTATCCATCGTGCTGAACAAAGCGCTCCTATTTTTGGGCCGAGCCCTAGGGGCCTGGGCTAGAAACTATTTTGGCCATAACTTCTTCGTTACTTGCCCGATTCGGTCAATCTTTATGTCCACAAAATCCTTATCTATAGGCCTAAGACCCCTAATGATCAGAATTTCTATCCATCGTTCCGAACAAACAGTTTCAATTTTCGGGCCGGGCCCTAGGGGTCCCCCTAGGGGCTCGAGGGCTGAAAAATCATTCGAAACAAAATAATGATTTTTTCGCACATTAGCATAAACACATGTATTTATGGCATTTTAAAGTGAGCTTGCGTAATTTGAAGGTCCAGATCGCGGGTAAATCGGCCGAATACAACCCAAAATAGTAACTTTTTCGCTTATTTTGGACACTCACGAAGTTCTTCTAAATCAAAATAATAGGAAAAATGGATTTTGACTTTTTGGAGGATAGTCATTGGAATAAGGTTTCCAACGCCGCTTGAATCGGCCAAATCGGACAAATAGACAAGAAGTTATGGCAAAAATAGTGGAACTGCGCAAAACGGGACCCGACGTAAAAACTGTTTTTGCCATAACTTCTTCGTTTCTAGCCCGATCCGGTCGACCTTTATATCCATAAAATCCTTAACTAAAGGCCCAAGACCCCTCATGACTGGAATTCCTATCTATCGTGTTGAACAAAGAGCTCCAATTTTTGGGCCGGGCCATAGGGGTACCCTTAGGGGCCTGGGCTAAAAACTATTTTTGCCATAACTTCTTCGTTACTCGCCCGATTCGTTCAATCTTTATGTCCAAAGAATCCTTATCTAAAGGCCTAAGACCCCGAATGATCGGAATTCTTGTCCATCGTGCCGAACAAAGAGCTTCAATTTTCGGGCTCGGCCCTAGAGGTACCTAGGGGCTCGGGGGCTGAAAAATCATCCGAAACAAAATAATGATTTTTTCGCACATTAGCACATACACATGTATTTATGGCATTTTAAAGAGAGCTTGCGTAATTTGAAGGCCCAGATCGAGGGTAAATCGGCCGAATACACCCCAAAATAGTTACTTTTTCGCTTGTTTTGGACACTCACGAAGTTCTTGTAAAGCAAAATAATAGGAAAAGTGGATTTTGACTTTTTAGAGGATAGCCCTTGGAATAAGGTTTTCCAACGCCGCTTGAATCGGCCAAATCGGACAAATAGCCTAGAAGTTATGGCAAAAATAGTGGAACTGCGCAAAACGGGACCCGACGCAAAAACTATTTTGGCCATAACTTCTTCGTTTCTCGCACGATTTGGTCGACCTTTATGTCCACGGAATCCTTATCTAAAGGTCCAAGACCCCTAATGATTGGAATTCCTATCCATCGTGCTGAACAAAGAGCTCCAATTTTTGGGCCGAGCCCTAGGGGTACCCCTAGTGGCTTGGGCTAAAAACTATTTTGGCCATAACTTCTTCGTTACACGCCCGATTCGGTCGATCTTTATGTCCACAGAATCCTTATCTATAGGCCTAAGACCCCTAATGATCAGAATTTCTGTCCATCGTGCCGAACAAAGAGTTTCAATTTTCGGGACGGGCCCTAGGGGTCCCTTAGGGGCTCGGGGGCTGAAAAATCATCTTAAACGCAAGGTTGATTTTTTCGCACATAGCATATACACATGTATTTATGGCATTTTAAAGTGAGCTTGTGTAATTTGAAGGCCTAGATCTCGGGTAAATCGGCCGAATACACCCCAAAATAGTTACTTTTTCGCTTGTTTTGGACACTTACGAAGTTCTTGTAAAGCAAAATAATAGGAAAAGTGTATTTTGACTTTTTAGGGGATAGCCCTTGGAATAAGGTTTCCAACGTCGCTTGAGTCAGCCAACTCGGATAAATAGCCTAGAAGTTAAGGCAAAAATAGTGGAGCTGCGCAAAACGGGACCCGACGTAAAAACTATTTTTGCCATAACTTCTTCGTTTCTCGCCCGATTCGGTCGACTAACTAAAGGCCCAAGACCCCTTATGATTGGAGTTCCTATCCATCGTGTAGAACAAAGAGCTCCAATTTTTGGGCCGGGCCATAGGGGTACCCTTAGGGGCCTGGGCTAAAAACTATTTTGGCCATAACTTCTTCGTTACTCGCCCGAGTCGGTCGATCTTTATGTCCACAGAATCCTTATCTAAAGGCCTAAGACCCCTAGTGATCAGAATTCCTGTCCATCGTGCCGAACAAAGAATTTCAATTTTCGGGCCGGGCCCTAGGGGTACCCCTAGTGGCTCGGGGGCTGAAAAATCATCCGAAACGAAATGTTGATTTTTTCGCATATTAAGATGTACACATGTATTTATTTCATTTTACAGTGAGCTTGCGTAATTTGAAGGCCCAGATCGTGGGTAAATCGGCCGAATACACCCTAAAATAGTCACTTTTTCGCTTGTTTTGGACACTCACGAAGTTCTTGTAAAGCAAAATAATAGGAAAAGTGGATTTTGACTTTTTGGGGGATAGCCCTTGGAATAAGGTTTCCAACGCCGCTTGAATCGGTCAAATCGGACAAATAGCCTAGAAGTTATGGCAAAAATAGTGGAACTGCGCAAAACGGGACCCGACGCAAAAACTATTTTGGCCATAACTTCTTCGTTTCTCGCACGATTCGGTCGACCTTTATGTCCACGGAATCCTTATCTAAAGGTCCAAGACCCCTAATGATTGGAATTCCTATCCATCGTGCTGAACAAAGAGCTCCAATTTTTTGGCCGAGCCCTAGGGGTAGTGGCTTGGGCTAAAAAGTATTTTGGTCATAACTTCTTCGTTACTCGCCCGATTCGGTCGATCTTTATGTCCACAGAATCCTTATCTATAGGCCTAAGACCCCTAATGATCAGAATTTCTGTCCATCGTGCCGAACAAAGAGTTTCAATTTTCGGGACGGGCCCTAGGGGTCCCTTAGGGGCTCGGGGGCTGAAAAATCATCTTAAAGGCAAGGTTGATTTTTTCGCACATAGCATATACACATGTATTTATGGCATTTTAAAGTGAGCTTGTGTAATTTGAAGGCCTAGATCTCGGGTAAATCGGCCGAATACACCCCAAAATAGTTACTTTTTCGCTTGTTTTGGACACTTACGAAGTTCTTGTAAAGCAAAATAATAGGAAAAGTGTATTTTGACTTTTTAGGGGATAGCCCTTGGAATAAGGTTTCCAACGTCGCTTGAGTCAGCCAACTCGGATAAATAGCCTAGAAGTTAAGGCAAAAATAGTGGAGCTGCGCAAAACGGGACCCGACGTAAAAACTATTTTTGCCATAACTTCTTCGTTTCTCGCCCGATTCGGTCGACTAACTAAAGGCCCAAGACCCCTTATGATTGGAGTTCCTATCCATCGTGTAGAACAAAGAGCTCCAATTTTTGGGCCGGGCCATAGGGGTACCCTTAGGGGCCTGGGCTAAAAACTATTTTGGCCATAACTTCTTCGTTACTCGCCCGAGTCGGTCGATCTTTATGTCCACAAAATCCTTATCTAAAGGCCTAAGACCCCTAGTGATCAGAATTCCTGTCCATCGTGCCGAACAAAGAATTTCAGTTTTCGGGCCGGGCCCTAGGGGTACCCCTAGTGGCTCGGGGGCTGAAAAATCATCCGAAACGAAATGTTGATTTTTTCGCATATTAAGATGTACACATGTATTTATTTCATTTTACAGTGAGCTTGCGTAATTTGAAGGCCCAGATCGTGGGTAAATCGGCCGAATACACCCTAAAATAGTCACTTTTTCGCTTGTTTTGGACACTCACGAAGTTCTTGTAAAGCAAAATAATAGGAAAAGTGGATTTTGACTTTTTGGGGGATAGCCCTTGGAATAAGGTTTCCAACGCCGCTTGAATCGGTCAAATCGGACAAATAGCCTAGAAGTTATGGCAAAAATAGTGGAACTGCGCAAAACGGGACCCGACGCAAAAACTATTTTGGCCATAACTTCTTCGTTTCTCGCACGATTCGGTCGACCTTTATGTCCACGGAATCCTTATCTAAAGGTCCAAGACCCCTAATGATTGGAATTCCTATCCATCGTGCTGAACAAAGAGCTCCAATTTTTTGGCCGAGCCCTAGGGGGTACCCCTAGTGGCTTGGGCTAAAAAGTATTTTGGCCATAACTTCTTCGTTACTCGCCCGATTCGGTCGATCTTTATGTCCACAGAATCCTTATCTATAGGCCTAAGACCCCTAATGATCAGAATTTCTGTCCATCGTGCCGAATAAAGAGTTTCAATTTTCGGGACGGGCCCTAGGGGTCCCCTAGGGGCTCGGGGGCTGAAAAATCATCCGAAACGCAAGGTTGATTTTTTCGCACATAGCATATACACATGTATTTATGGCATTTTTAAGTGAGCTTGCGTAATTTGAAGGCCCATATCGCGGGTAAATCGGCTGAATACACCCCAAAATAGTAACTTTTTCGCTTGTTTTGGACACTCACGAAGTTCTTCTAAAGCAAAATAATAGGTAAAGTGGATTTTGACTTTTTGGAGGATAGTCATTGGAATAAGGTTTCCAACGCCGCTTGAATCGGCCAAATCGTACAAATAGACAAGAAGTGATGGCAAAAATAGTGGAACTGCGCAAAACGGGACCCGACGTAAAAACTGTTTTTGCCATAACTTCTTCGTTTCTAGCCCGATCCGGTCGACCTTTATATCCATAAAATCCTTAACTAAAGGCCCAAGACCCCTCATGACTGGAATTCCTATCTATCGTGTTGAACAAAGAGCTCCAATTTTTGGGCCGGGCCATAGGGGTACCCTTAGGGCCTGGGCTAAAAACTATTTTGGTTATAACTTCTTCGTTACTCGCCCAATTCGTTCGATCTTTATGTCCAAAGAATCCTTATCTAAAGGCCTAAGACCCATAATGATCGGAATTCTTGTCCATCGTGCCGAACAAAGAGCTTCAATTTTCGGGCCGGGCGCTAGGGGTACCCCTAGGGGCTCGGGGGCTGAAAAATCATCCGAAACAAAATAATGATTTTTTCGCACATTAGCACATACACCTGTATTTATGGCATTTTAAAGAGAGCTTGCGTAATTTGAAGGCCCCAATCGCGGGTAAATCGGTCGAATACACCCCAAAATAGTTACTTTTTCGCTTGTTTTTTACACTCACGAAGTTCTTGTAAAGCAAAATATTACGAAAAGTGGATTTTAACTATTTAGGGGATAGCCCTTGGAATAAGGTTTCCAACGCCGCTTGAATCGGCCAAATCGGACAAATAGCCTGGAAGTTATGGCAAAAATCGTGGAACTGCGCAAAACAGGACCTGACGCAAAAACTATTTTGGCCATAACTTCTTCGTTTCTCGCACGATTTGGTCGACCTTTATGTCCACGGAATTCTTATCTAAAGGCCCAAGACCCCTAATGATTGGATGTCCTATCCATCGTGCTGAACAAAAAGCTCCAATTTTTGGGCCGAGCCCTAGGGGTACCGCTAGGGGCTTGGGCTAAAAACTATTTTGGCCATAACTTCTTCATTACTCGCCCGATTCGGTCGATCTTTATGACCACAGAATCCTTATCTATAGGCCTAAGACCCCAAATTATCAGAATTCCTGTCCATCATGCCGAACAAAGAGTTTCAATTTTTGGGACGGGCCCTAGGGGTCCCCCTAGGGGCTCGGGGGCTGAAAAATCATAAGAAACGAAATGTTGATTTTTTCGCACATAGCATATACACATGTATTTATGGCATTTTAAAGTGAGCTTGCGTAATTTGAAGGCCCAGATCACGGGTAAATCGGCTGAATACACCGCAAAATAGTAACTTTTTCGCTTGTTTTGGACACTCACGAAGTTCTTGTAAAGCAAAATAATACGAAAAGTGTATTTTGACTTTTTTGGGGATAGCCCTTGGAATAAGGTTTCCAACGCCACTTGAATCGTCCAAATCGGACAAATAGCCTAGACGTTATGGCAAAAATAGTGGAACTGCGCAAAACGGGAGCCGACGCAAAAACTATTTTGGCCATAACTTCTTCGTTTCTCGCCCGATTCGGTCGACCGTTATATCCATGGAAACCTTATCTAAAACCCCAAGACCACTCATGATTGGAATTTCTATCTATCGTGCTGAACAAAGAGCTCCAATTTTTGGGCCGAGCCCTAGGGGTACCCTAGGGGCCTGGGCTAAAAACTCTTTTGGCCATAACTTTTCGTTACTCGCCCGATTCGGACGATCTTTATTTCCAAAGAATCCTTATATAAAGGCCTAAGACCCTTAATGATCGGAATTCTTGTCCATCGTGCCGAACAAAGAGCTTTAATTTTCGGGCTGGGCCCTAAGGGTACCCCTAGGGGCTCAGGGGCTGAAAAATCATCCGAAACAAAATGTTGATTTTTTCGCACATTAGCACATACACATATATTTATGGCATTTTAAATTGAGCTTGCGTAATTTGAAGGCCCAGATCGCGGGTAAATCGGCCGAATACACCCCCAAATAGTCACTTTTTCGCTTGTTTTGGATACTCACGAAGTTCTTCTAAAGAAAAATAATAGGAAAAGTTGATATTGATTTTTTGGGGGATAGCCCTTGAAATAGGGTTTCCAACGCCACTTGAATCGTCCAAATCGGACAAATAGCCTAGAAGTTATGGCAAAAATAGTGGAACTGCGCAAAACGGGTCCCGACGCAAAAACAGTTTTGGCCATAACTTCTTCGTTTCTCGCCCGATTCGGTCGACCTTTATATCCATGGACCTTATGTAAAGGCCAAAGACCACTCATGATTGGAATTTCTATCTATCGTGCTGAACAAAGAGCTCCAATTTTTGGGCCGAGCCCTAGGGGTACCCCTAGGGGCTTGGGCTAAAAACTCTTTTGGCCATAACTTTTCGTTACTCGCCTGATTCGGACGATCTTTATGTCCAAAGAATCCTTATCTAAAGGCCTAAGACCCTTAATGATCGGAATTCTTTTCCATCTTGCCGAACAAAGAGCTTTAATTTTCGGGCTGGGCCCTAAGGGTATCCGTAGGGGCTCAGGGACTGAAAAATCATCCGAAATAAAATGTTGATTTTTTCGCACATTAGCACATACACATGTATTATGGAATTTTAAACTGAGCTTGCGTTATTTGAAGGCCCAGATCGCAGGTAAATCGGCCGAATACACCCCAAAATAGTCATTTTTCGCTTGTTTTGGACACTCACGAAGTTCTTGTAAAGCAAAATAATAGGAAAAGTGGATTTTGACTTTTAGGGGGATAGCCCTTGTAATAAGGTTTCCAATGCTGCTTGAATCGGCCAAATCGGACAAATAGCCTAGAAGTTATGGTAAAAATACTGGAACTTCGCAAAATGGGACCCGACGTAAAAACTATTTTTGCACTAACTTCTTCGTTTCTCACCCGATTCGGTCGACCTTTATATCCATGGAATCCTTAACTAAATGCCCAAGACCCCTCATGATTGGAATTCCTATCTATCGTGTTGAACAAAGAGCTCCAATTTTTGGGTCGGGCCATAGGGGTACCCTTAGGGGCTTGGGCTAAAAACTATTTTGGCCATAACTTCTTCGTTACTCGCCTGATTCGTTCGATCTTTATGTCCAAAGAATCCTTATCTAAAGGCCTAAGACCCCTAAAGATCGGAATTCTTGTCCATCGTGCTTAACAAAGAGCTTCAATTTTCGGGCTGGGCCCTAAGGGTACCCCTAGGGGCTCGGGGGCTGAAAAATCATCCGAAACGAAATGTTGATTTTTTCGCACATTAGCATAAACACATGTATTTATGGCATTTTAAAGTGAGCTTGCTTAATTTGAAGGCCCAGATCGCTGGTAAATCGGCCGAATACACCCCAAAATAGTCACTTTTTCGCTTATTTTGGATACTCACGAAGTTCTTGTAAAGCAAAATAATAGGAAAAATGGATTTTGACTTTTTGGGGGATAGCCCTTGGAATAAAGTTTCCAACGCTGCTTGAATCGGCCAAATCGGACAAATAGCCTAGAAGTTATGGCAAAAATAGTGGAATTGCGCAAAACGGGACCCTACGTAAAAACTATTTTGGCCATAACTTCTTCCTTTCTCGCCCGATTCGGTCGACCTTTATATCCATGGAATCCTTAACTAAAGGCCCAAGACCCCTCATAATTGGAATTCCTATCTATCGTGTTGAACAAAGATCTCCAATTTTTGGGCCGAGCCATAGGGGTACCCTTAGGGGCCTGGGCTAAAAACTATTTTGGCCATAACTTCTTCGTTACTCACCCGATTCGGTCGATCTTTATGTCCACATAATCCTTATCTAAAGGCCTAAGACCCCTAGTGATCAGAATTCCTGTCCATCGTGACGAACAAATAATTTCAATTTTTGGGCCGGGCCCTAGGGGTCCCCCTAGGGGCTCGGGGGCTGAAAAATCGTCCGAAACGAAATATTGATTTTTTCGCACATTAGCATATACACATGTATTTATGGCATTTTAAAGTGAGCTTGCGTAATTTGAAAGCCAGATCGCGGGTAAATCGGCCGAATACACCCCAAAATAGTCATTTTTTCGCTTGTTTTTTACACTCACGAAGTTCTTGTAAAGCAAAATAGTAGGAAAAGTGGATTTTGACTTTTAGGGGGATAGCCCTTATAATAAGGTTTCCAATGCTACTTGAATCGGCCAAATCGGACAAATAGCCTAGAAGTTATGGCAAAAATAGTGGAACTTCGCAAAATGGGACCCGACGTAAAAAGTATTTTTGCACTAACTTCTTTGTTTTTCGCCCGATTCGGTCGACCTTTATATCCATGGAATCCTTAACTAAAGGCCCAAGACCCCTCATGATTGGAATTCCTATCTATCGTGTTGAACAAAGAGCTCCAATTTTTGAGCTGAGCCATAGGAGTACCCTTAGGGGCTTAGGCTAAAAACTATTTTGCCTATAACTTCTTTGTTACTTGCCCGATTCGTTTGTTCTTTATGTCCAAATAATCCTTATCTAAAGGCCTAAGACCCCTAATGATCGGAATTCATGTCCATCGTGCCGAACAAAGAATTTCAATTTTCAGGCCGGGCCCTAGAGGTCCCCCTAGGGGCTCGGGGGCTGAAAAATCATCCGAAATGAAATGTTGATTTTTTTCGCACATTAGCATATACACAAGTATTTATAGCATTTCAAAGTGAGCTTGCGTAATTTGAAGGCCCAGATCGCGGGTAAATCGACCGAATACACCCCAAAATAGTCACTTTTTCGCTTGTTTTGGACACTCACGAAGTTCTTGTAAAGCAAAATATTAGGAAAAGTGGATTTTGACTTTTAGGGGGATAGCCCTTGGAATAAGGTTTCCAATGCTGCTTGAATCGGCCAAATCGGACAAATAGCCTAGAAGTTATGGCAAAAATAGTGGAACTTCGCAAAATGGGACCCGACATAAAAACTATTTTTGCACTAACTTCTTCGTTTCTCGCCCGATTCGGTCGACCTTTATATCCATGGAATCCTTAACTAAAGGCCCAAGACCCCTCATGATTGGAATTCCTATCTATCGTGTTGAACAAAGAGCTCCAATTTTTGGGCCGAGCCATAGGAGTATTCTTAGGGGCTTAGGCTAAAAACTATTTTGCCTATAACTTCTTTGTTACTTGCCCGATTCGTTTGTTGTTTATGTCCAAATAATCCTTATCTAAAGGCTTAAGACCCCTAATGATCGGAATTCATGTCCATCGTGCCGAACAAAGAATTTCAATTTTCAGGCCGGGCCCTAGATGTCCCCCTAGGGGCTCGGGGCTGAAAAATCATCCGAAACGAAATGTTGATTTTTTTCACACATTAGCATATACACAAGTATTTATAGCATTTTAAAGTGAGCTTGCGTAATTTGAAGGCCCAGATCGCGGGTAAATCGACCGAATACACCCTAAAATAGTCACTTTTTCGCTTGTTTTGGACACTTACGAAGTTCTTGTAAAGCAAAATAATAGAAAATGTGGATTTTGACTTTTTGGGGAATAGCCCTTGGAATAAGGTTTCCAATGCCGCTTGAATCGGCCAAATCGGACAAATAGCCTAGAAGGTATGGCAAAAATAGTGGAACTGCGCAAAACGGGACCCGACGCAAAAACTATTTTGGCCATAACTTCTTTGTTTCACGCACGATTCGGTTAATCTTTATGTCCACGGAAACCTTATCCAAAGACCGAAGACACCTAATGATTGGAATTCCTATCTATCGTGCTGAACAAAGAGATGCAACTTTTAGGCCGAGCCCTAGGGGTACCCCTAGGGGCCTGGGCTAAAAACTATTATGGCCATAACTTCTTCGTTACTCGCCCGATTCAATCGATCTCTATGTCCACAGAATCCTTATCTAAAGGCCTAAGACCCCTAGTGATCAGAATTCTTGTCCATCGTGCCGGACAAAGAATTTAATTTTTGGGCCGGGCCCTAGGGGTCACCCTAGGGGCTCGGGGGCTTAAAAATCATCCGAAACGAAATGTTAATTTTTTCGCACAGTAGCATATACACATGTATTTATTGCATTTTAAAGTGAGCTTGCGTAATTTGAAGGCCAAGATCGCGGGTAAATCGGCCGAATACATCCCAAAATAGTCACTTTTTCGCTTGTTTTGGAAACTCACGAAGTTCTTGTAAAGAAAAATAATAGGAAAAATGGATTTTGACTTTTTGGGGGATAGCCCTTGGAATAAAGTTTCCAACGCCGCTTGAATCGGCCAAATCGGACAAATAGCCTAGAAGTTATGGCAAAAATAGTGGAACTGCGCAAAACGGGACCCTACGTAAAACCTATTTTGGCCATAACTTCTTCCTTTCTCGCCCGATTCGGTCGACCTTTATATCAAGGGAATCCTTAACTAAAGGCCCAAGACCCCTCATAATTGGAATTCCTATCTATCGTGTTGAACAAAGAGCTCCAATTTTTGGGCCGAGCCATAGGGTTACCCTTAGGGGCCTGGGCTAAAAACTATTTTGGCCATAACTTCTTCGTTACTCACCCGATTCGGTCGATCTTTATGTCCACATAATCCTTATCTAAAGGCCAAAGACCCCTAGTGATCAGAATTCCTGTCCATCGTGCCGAACAAAGAATTTCAATTTTTGGGCCGGGCCCTAGGGGTCCCCCTAGGGGCTCGGGGGCTGAAAAATCATCCGAAACGAAATGTTGATTTTTACGCACATTAGCATATACATATGTATTTATGGCATTTTAAAGTGAGCTTGCGTAATTTGAAGGCCCAGATCGCGGGTAAATCGGCCGAATACACCTCAAAATAGTCACTTTTTCGCTTGTTTTGGACACTCACGAAGTTCTTGTAAAGCAAAATAATAGGAAAAGTGGATTTTGACTTTTAGGGGGATAGCCCTTGTAATAAGGTTTCCAATTCTGCTTGAATCGGCCAAATCGGACAAATAGCCTAGAAGTTATGGCAAAAATAGTGGAACTTCGCAAAATGGGACCCGACGTAAAAACTATTTTTGCACTAACTTCTTCGTTTCTCGCCCGATTCGGTCGACCTTTATATCCATGGAATCCTTAACTAAAGGCCCAAGACCCCTCATGATTGGAATTCCTATCTATCGTGTTGAACAAAGAGCTCCAATTTTTAGGTCGAGCCATAGGAGTACCCTTAGGGGCTTAGGCTAAAAACTATTTTGCCTATAACTTCTTTGTTACTTGCCCGATTCGTTTGTTCTTTATGTCCAAATAATCCTTATCTAAAGGCCTAAGACCCCTAATGATCGGAATTCATGTCCATCGTGCCGAACAAAGAATTTCAATTTTCAGGCCGGGCCTTTGAGCTCCCCCTAGGGGCTCGGAGGCTGAAAAATCATCCGAAACGAAATGTTGATTTTTTTCGCACATTAGCATATACACAAGTATTTATAGCATTTTAAAGTGAGCTTGCGTAATTTGAAGGCCCAGATCGCGGGTAAATCGACCGAATACAACCTAAAATAGTCACTTTTTCGCTTGTTTTGGACACTCACGAAGTTCTTGTAAAGAAAAATAATAGAAAATGTGGATTTTGACTTTTTGGGGAATAGCCCTTGGAATAAAGTTTCCAACGCCGCTTGAATCGGCCAAATCGGACAAATAGCCTAGAAGGTATGGCAAAAATAGTGGAACTGCGCAAAACGGGACCCGACGCAAAAATTATTTTGGCCATAACTTCTTTGTTTCTCGCACGATTCGGTCAATCTTTATGTCCACGGAAACCTTATCTAAAGACCCAAGACCCCTAATGATTGGAATTCCTATCTATCGTGCTGAACAAAGAGATGCAACTTTTAGGCCGAGCCCTAGGGGTACCCCTAGGGGCCTGGGCTAAAAACTATTTTGGCCATAACTTCTTCGTTACTCGCCCGATTGAATCGATCTTTATGTCCACAGAATCCTTATCTAAAGGCCTAAGACCCCTAGTGATCGGAATTCCTGTCCATCGTGCCGAGCAAAGAATTTCAATTTTTGGGCCGGGCCCTAGGGGTCTCGCTAGGGGCTCGGGGGCTGAAAAATCATCCGAAACGAAATGTTGATTTTTTCGCACATTAGCATATACACATGTATTTATGGCATTTTAAAGTGAGCTTGCGTAATTTGAAGGCCCAGATCGCGGGTAAATCGGCCGAATACACCCCAAAATAGGCACTTTTTCGCTTGTTTTGGACACTCACGAAGTTCTTGTAAAGCAAAATAATAGGAAAAGTGGATTTTGACTTTTAGGGGGATAGCCCTTATAATAAGGTTTCCAATGCTGCTTGAATCGGCCAAATCGGACAAATAGCCTAGAAGTTATGGCAAAAATAGTGGAACTTCGCAAAATGGGACCCGACGTAAAAACTATTTTTGCACTAACTTCTTCGTTTCTCGCCCCATTCGGTCGACCTTTATATCCATGGAATCCTTAACTAAAGGCCCAAGACCCCTCATGATTGGAATTCCTATCTATCGTGTTGAACAAAGAGCTCCAATTTTTGGGCCGAGCCATAGGAGTACTCTTAGGGGCTTAGGCTAAAAACTATTTTGCCTATAACTGATTTGTTACTTGCCCGATTCGTTTGTTCTTTATGTCCAAATAATCCTTATCTAAAGGCCTAAGACCCTTAATGATCGGAATTCATGTCCATCGTGCCGAACAAAGAATTTCAATTTTTCAGGCCGGGCCCTAGAGGTCCCCCTAGGGGCTCGGGGGCTGGAAAATCATCCGAAACGAAATGTTGATTTTTTTCGCACATTAGCATATACACAAGTATTTATAGCATTTTAAAGTGAGCTTGCGTAATTTGAAGGCCCAGATCGCGGGTAAATCGACCGAATACACCCCAAAATAGTCACTTTTTTGCTTGTTTTGGACACTCACGAAGTTCTTGTAAAGCAAAATATTAGGAAAAGTGGATTTTGACTTTTAGGGGGATAGCCCTTGGAATAAGGTTTCCAATGCTGCTTGAATCGGCCAAATCGGACAAATAGCCTAGAAGTTATGGCAAAAATAGTGGAACTTCGCAAAATGGGACCCGACATTAAAACTATTTTTGCACTAACTTCTTCGTTTCTCGCCCGATTCGGTCGACCTTTATATCCATGGAATCCTTAACTAAAGGCCCAAGACCCCTCATGATTGGAATTCCTATCTATCGTGTTGAACAAAGAGCTCCAATTTTTGGGCCGAGCCATAGGAGTACCCTCAGGGGCTTAGGCTAAAAACTATTTTACCTATAACTGATTTGTTACTTGCCCGATTCGTTTGTTCTTTATGTCCAAATAATCCTTATCTAAAGGCCTAAGACCCTTAATGATCGGAATTCATGTCCATCGTGCCGAACAAAGAATTTCAATTTTCAGGCCGGGCCCTAGAGGTCCCCCTAGGGGCTCGGGGGCTGAAAAATCATCCGAAACGAAATGTTGATTTTTTTCGCACATTAGCATATACACAAGTATTTATAGCATTTTAAAGTGAGCTTGCGTAATTTGAAGGCCCAGATCGCGGGTAAATCGACCGAATACACCCTAAAATAGTCACTTTTTCGCTTGTTTTGGACACTCACGAAGTTCTTGTAAAGCAAAATAATAGGAAAAGTAGATTTTGACTTTTAGGGGGATAGCCCTGGGAATAAGGTTTCCAATGCTGCTTGAATCGGCCAAATTGGACAAATAGCCTAGAAGTTATGGCAAAAATAGTGAAACTTCGCAAAATGGGACCCGACGTAAAAACTATTTTTGCACTAACTTCTTCGTTTCTCGCCCGATTCGGTCGACCTTTATATCCATGGAATCCTTAACTAAAGGCCCAAGACCCCTCATGATTGGAATTCCTATCTATCGTGTTGAACAAAGAGCTCCAATTTTTGGGCCGAGCCATAGGAGTACCCTTAGGGGCTTAGGCTAAAAACTATTTTGCCTATAACTTCTTTGTTATTTGCCCGATTCGTTTGTTCTTTATGTCCAAATAATCCTTATCTAAAGGCCTAAGACCCCTAATGATCGGAATTCATGTCCATCGTGCCGAACAAAGAATTTCAATTTTCACGCCGGGCCCTTGAGGTCCCCCTAGGGGCTCGGGGGCTGAAAAATCATCCGAAACGAAATGTTGATTTTTTTCGCACATTAGCATATACACAAGTATTTATAGCATTTTAAAGTGAGCTTGCGTAATTTGAAGGCCCAGATCGCGGGTAAATCGACCGAATACACCCTAAAATAGTCATTTTTTTGCTTGTTTTGGACACTCACGAAGTTCTTGTAAAGCAAAATAATAGAAAATGTGGATTTTGACTTTTTGGGGAATAGCCCTTGGAATAAGGTTTCCAACACCGCTTGAATCGGCCAAATCGGACAAATAGCCTAGAAGGTATGGCAAAAATAGTGGAACTGCGCAAAACGGGACCCGACGCAAAAACTATTTTGGCAATAACTTCTTTGTTTCTCGCACGATTCGGTCAATCTTAGTGTCCACGGAAACCTTACCTAAAGACCCAAGACCCCTAATGATTGGAATTCCTATCTATCGTGCTGAACAAAGAGATGCAACTTTTAGGCCGAGCCCTAAGGGTACCCCTAGGGGCCTGGGCTAAAAACTATTTTAGCCATAACTTCTTCGTTACTCGCCCGATTCAATCGATCTTTATGTCCACAGAATCCTTATCTAAAGGCCTAAGACCCCTAGTGATCAGAATTCCTGTCCATCGTGCCGAACAAAGAATTTCAATTTTTGGGCCGACCCCTAGGGCCTAGGGGCTCGGGGGCTGAAAAATCATCCGAAACGAAATGTTGATTTTTTCGCACAGTAGCATATACACATGTATTTATTGTATTTGAAAGTGAGCTTGCGTAATTTGAAGGCCAAGATCGCGGGTAAATCGGCCGAATACATCCCAAAATAGTCACTTTTTCGCTTGTTTTGGAAACTCACGAAGTTCTTGTAAAGCAAAATAATAGGAAAAGTGGATTTTAACTATTTGGGGGATAGCCCTTGGAATAAGGTTTCCAATGCCGCTTGAATCGGCTAAATCGGACAAATAGCCTAGAAGTTATGGCAAAAATAGTGGAACTGCGCAAAACGGGACCCGAAGTAAAAACTATTTTTGCACTAACTTCTTCGTTTCTCGCCCGATTCGGTCGACCTTTATATCCATGGAATCCTTAACTAAAGGCCCAAGACCCCTCATGATTGGAATTCCTATCTATCGTGTTGAACAAAGAACTCCAATTTTTGGGTCGGGCCATAGGGGTACCCTTAGGGGCTTGGGCTAAAAACTATTTTGGCCATAACTTCTTCGTTACTCGCCTGATTCGTTCGATCTTTATGTCCAAAGAATCCTTATCTAAAGGCCTAAGACCCCTAAAGATTGGAATTCTTGTCCATCGTGCTTAACAAAGAGCTTCAATTTTCGGGTTGCGCCCTAAGGGTACCCCTAGGGGCTCGGGGGCTGAAAAATCATCCGAAACGAAATGTTGATTTTTTCGCACAGTAGCATATACACATGTATTTATTGTATTTTAAAGTGAGCTTGCGTAATTTGAAGGCCAAGATCGCGGGTAAATCGGCCGAATACATCCCAAAATAGTCACTTTTTCGCTTGTTTTGGAAACTCACGAAGTTCTTGTAAAGCAAAATAATAGGAAAAGTGGATTTTAACTATTTGGGGGATAGCCCTTGGAATAAGGTTTCCAATGCCGCTTGAATCGGCTAAATCGGACAAATAGCCTAGAAGTTATGGCAAAAATAGTGGAACTGCGCAAAACGGGACCCGAAGTAAAAACTATTTTTGCACTAACTTCTTCGTTTCTCGCCCGATTCGGTCGACCTTTATATCCATGGAATCCTTAACTAAAGGCCCAAGACCCCGCATAATTGGAATTCCTATCTATCGTGTTGAACAAAGAGCTCCAATTTTTGGGCCGAGCCATAGGGGTACCCTTAAGGGCCTGGGCTAAAAACTATTTTAATCATAACTTCTTCGTTACTTGCCCGATTCGTTCGATCTTAATGTCCAAAGAATCCTTATCTAAAGGCCTAAGACCCCTAATGATCGGAATTCCTGTCAATCGTGCCGAACAAAGAATTTCAATATTCGGGTCGGGCCCTAGGGGTCCCCCTAGGGGCTCGGGGGCTGAAAAATCATACGAAACGAAATGTTGTTTTTTTCGCACATTAGCATATACATATGTATTTATGGCATTTTAAAGTGAGCTTGCATAATTTGAAGGCCCAGATCTTGGGTAAATCGGCCGAATACACCCCAAAATAGTCAATTTTTCGCTTGTTTTGGACACTCACGAAGTTCTTGTAAAGCAAAATAATTGGAAAAATGGATTTTGACTTTTTGGGGGATAGCCCTTGGATAAAGGTTTCCAACGCCCCTTGAATCGGCCAAATCGGACAAATAGCCTAGAAGTTATGGCAAAAATAGTGGAACTGCGCAAAACGGGACCCGACGCAAAAACTATATTGGCCATAACTTCTTCGTTTCTCGCACGATTCGGTCAATCTTTATGTCCACGGAAACCTTATCTAAAGGCCCAAGACCCCTAATGATTGGAATTCCTATCCATCGTGCTGAACAAAGAGCTCCAATTTTTGGGCCGAGCCCTAGGGGTACCCCTAGGGGCCTGGGCTAAAACTATTTTGGCCATAACTTCTTCGTTTCTCGCACGATTCGGTCAATCTTTATGTCCACGGAAACCTTATCTAAAGGCCCAAGACCCCTAATTATTGGAATTCCTATCCATCGTGCTGAACAAAGAGCTCCAATTTTTGGGCCGAGCCATAGGAGTACCCTTAGGGGCTTAGGCTAAAAACTATTTTGCCTATAACTTGTTTGTTACTTGCCCGATTCGTTTGTTCTTTATGTCCAAATAATCCTTATCTAAAGGCCTAAGACCCATAATGATCGGAATTCATGTCCATCGTGCCGAACAAGGAATTTCAATTTTCGGGCCGGGCCCTAGAGGTCCCCCTAGGGGCTCGGGGGCTGAAAAATCATACGAAACGAAATGTTGATTTTTTCGCACATTAGCATATACACATGTATTTATGGCATTTTAAAGTGAGCTTGCCTAATTTGAAGGCCCAGATCGTGGGTAACTCGGCCGAATACACCCCAAAATAGTCAATTTTTCGCTTGTTTTGGACACTTACGAAGTTCTTGTAAAGCAAAATAATTGGAAAAGTGGATTTTGACTTTTTGGGGGATAACCCTTGGAATAAGGTTTCCAACGCCCCATGAATCGGCAAAATCGGACAAATAGCCTAGAAGTTATGGCAAAAATGGTGGAACTGCGCTAAACGGGACCCGACGCAAAAACTATTTTGGCCATAACTTTATCGTTTCTCGCACGATTTGGTTAATCTTTATGTCCACGGAAACCTTATCTAAAGGCCCAAGACCCCTAATGATTGGAATTCCTATCCATCGTGCTGAACAAAGAGATCTAATTTTTGGGCCGAGCCCTAGGGGCCTGGGCTAAAAACTATTTTGGCCATAACTTCTTCGTTACTTGCCCGATTCGTTCGATCTTTATATCCAAAGAATTCTTACCTAAAGGCCTAAGACCCCTAATGATCGTAATTCCTGTCAATCGTGTCGAACAAAGAATTTAAATATTCGGGCCGGGCCCTAGGGGTCCCCCTAGGGGCTCGGGGGCTGAAAAATCATACGAAACGAAATGTTGATTTTTTCGCACATTAGCATATACACATGTATTTATGGCATTTTAATGTGAGCTTGCGTAATTTGAAGGTCCAGATCTTTGGTAAATCGGCCGAATACACCCCAAAATAGTCAATTTTTCGCTTGTTTTGGACACTCACGAAGTTCTTGTAAAGCAAAATAATTTGAAAAGTGGATTTTGACTTTTTGGGGGATAGCCCTTGGATAAAGGTTTCCAACGCCCCCTGAATCGGCCCAATCGGACAAATAGCCTAGAAATTATGGCAAAAATAGTGGAACTGCGCAAAACGGGACCCGACGCAAAAACTATTTTAGCCATAACTTCTTCGTTTCTCGCACGATTCGGTCAATCTTTATATCCACGGAAACCTTATCTAAAGGCCCAAGACCCCTAATGATTGGAATTCCTATCCATCGTGCTGAACAAAGAGCTCTAATTTTTGGGCCGAGCCCTAGGGTGTACCCCTAGAGGCCTGGGCTAAAAACTATTTTGGCCATAACTTCTTCGTTACTCGCCTGATTCGTTCGATCTTTATGTCCAAAGAATCCTTATCTAAAGGCCTAAGACCCCTAAAGATCGGAATTCTTGTCCATCGTGCTTAACAAAGAGCTTCAATTTTCGGGCCGGGCCCTAGAGGTCCCCCTAGGGGTTCGGGGGCTGAAAAATCATCCGAAATGAAATGTTGATTTTTTTTGCACATTAGCATATACACAAGTATTTATGGCATTTTAAAGTGAGCTTGCGTAATTTGAAGGCCCAGATCGCGGGTAAATCGGCCGAATACACCCGAAAATAGTCACTTTTTCGCTTATTTTGGATACTCACGAAGTTCTTGTAAAACAAAATAATAGGAAAAGTGGACTTTGACTTTTTGGGGGATAGCCCTTGGAATAAGGTTTTCCAACGCCCCTTGAATCGGCAAAATAGGACAAATAGCCTAGAAGTTATGGCAAAAATAGTGGAACTGCGCAAAACGGGACCCGACGCAAAAACTATTTTGGCCATAACTTCTTCGTTTTTCGCAGGATTCGGTCAATTTTTATGTCCACGGAAACCTTATCTAAAGGCCCAAGACCCCTAATGATTGGAATTCCTATCCATCGTGCTGAACAAAGAGCTCCAATTTTTGGGCTGGGCCCTAAGGGTACCCCTAGGGGCTCGGGGGCTGAAAAATTATCCAAAACGAAATGTTGATTTTTTTGCACATTAGCATAAACACATGTATTTATGGCATTTTAAAGTGAGCTTGCTTAATTTGAAGGCCCAGATCGCTGGTAAATCGGCCGAATACACCCCAAAATAGTCACTTTTTCGCTTATTTTGGATACTCACGAAGTTCTTGTAAAGCAAAATAATAGGAAAAGTAGATTTTGACTTTTTAGGGGATAGCCCTTGGAATAAAGTTTCCAACGCCGTTTGAATCGGCCAAATCGGACAAATAGCCTAGAAGTTATTGCAAAAATAGTGGAACTGCGCAAAACGGGACCCTACGTAAAAACTATTTTTGCACTAACTTCTTCGTTTCTCGCCCGATTCAGTCGACCTTTATATCCATGGAATCCTTAACTAAAGGCCCAAGACCCCTCATGATTGGAATTCCTATCTATCGTGTTGAACAAAGAGCTCCAATTTTTGGGCCGAGCCATAGGAGTACCCTTAGGGGCTTAGGCTAAAAACTATTTTGCCTATAACTTCTTTGTTATTTGCCCGATTCGTTTGTTCTTTATGTCCAAATAATCCTTATCTAAAGGCCTAAGACCCCTAATGATCGGAATTCATGTCCATCGTGCCGAACAAAGAATTTCAATTTTCACGCCGGGCCCTTGAGGTCCCCCTAGGGGCTCGGGGGCTGAAAAATCATCCGAAACGAAATGTTGATTTTTTTCGCACATTAGCATATACACAAGTATTTATAGCATTTTAAAGTGAGCTTGCGTAATTTGAAGGCCCAGATCGCGGGTAAATCGACCGAATACACCCTAAAATAGTCATTTTTTTGCTTGTTTTGGACACTCACGAAGTTCTTGTAAAGCAAAATAATAGGAAAAGTGGATTTTGACTTTTTAGGGGATAGCCCTTGGAATAAAGTTTCCAACGCCGTTTGAATTGGCCAAATCGGAAAAATAGCCTAGAAGTGATTGCAAAAATAGTGGAACTGCGCAAAACGGGACCCTACGTAAAAACTCTTTTTGCACTAACTTCTTCGTTTCTCGCCCATTTCGGTCGACCTTTATATCCAACGAATCCTTAACTAAAGGCCCAAAATCCCTCATGATTGGAATTCCTATCTATCGTGTTGAACAAAGAGCTCCAATTTTTGGGCCGGGCCATAGGGGTACCCTTAGGGGCTTGGGCTAAAAACTATTTTGGCCATAACTTCTTCGTTACTTGCCCGATTCGTTCGATCTTTATATCCAAAGAATCCTTATTTAAAGGCCTAAGACCCCTAATGATCGTAATTCCTGTCAATCGTTCCGAAAAAAGAATTTCAATATTCGGGCCGGGCCCTAGGGGTCCTCCTTGAGGCTCGGGGGGCTGAAAAATCATACGAAACAAAATGTTGATTTTTTCGCACATTAGCATATACACATGTATTTATGGCATTTTAAAGTGAGCTTGCGTAATTTGAAGGCCCAGATCGCTGGTAAATCGGCCGAATACACCCCAAAATAGTCACTTTTTCGCTTATTTTGGATACTCACGAAGTTCTTGTAAAGCAAAATAATAGGAAAAGTTGATTTTGACTTTTTAGGGGATAGCCCTTGGAATAAAGTTTCCAACGCCGTTTGAATTGGCCAAATCGGACAAATAGCCTAGAAATTATTGCAAAAATAGTGGAACTGCGCAAAACGGGACCCTACGTAAAAACTATTTTTGCACTAACTTCTTCGTTTCTCGCCCGATTCGGTCGACCTTTATATCCAAGGAATCCTTAACTAAAGGCCCAAGACCCCTCATGATTGGAATTCCTATCTATCGTGTTGACCAAAGAGCTCCAATTTTTGGGCCGGGCCATAGGGGTTCCCTTAGGGGCTTGGGCTAAAAACTATTTTGGCCATAACTTCTTCGTTACTTGCCCGATTCGTTCGATCTTTATGTCCAAAGAATCCTTATCTAAAGGCCTAATACCCCTAATGATCGTAATTCCTGTCAATCGTGCCGAACAAAGAATTTCAATATTCGGGCCGGGCCCTAGGGGTCCCCCTAGGGGCTCAGGGGGCTGAAAAATCATACGAAACGAAATGTTGATTTTTTCGCACATTAGCATATACACATGTATTTATGGCATTTTAAAGTGAGCTTGCGTAATTTGAAGGCCCAGATCGTGGGTAAATCGGCCGAATACACCCCAAAATAGTCAATTTTTCGCTTGTTTTGGACACTCACGAAGTTCTTGTAAAGCAAAATAATTGGAAAAGTAGATTTTGACTTTTTGGGGGATAGCCCTTGGATAAAGGTTTCCAACGCCCCTTGAATCGGCCAAATCGGACAAATGGCCTAGAAATTATGGCAAAAATAGTGGAACTGCGCAAAACGGGACCCGACGCAAAAACTATTTTGGCCATAACTTCTTCGTTTCTCGCACGATTCGGTCAATCTTTATATTCACGGAAACCTTATCTAAAGGCCCAAGACCCCTAATGATTGGAATTCCTATCCATGGTGCTGAACAAAGAGCTCCAATTTTTGGGCCGAGCCCTAGGGGGTACCCCTAGGTGCCTGGGCTAAAAACTATTTTGGCCATAACTTCTTCGTTACTCGCCCGATTCGTTTGTTCTTTATGTCCAAATAATCCTTATCTAAAGGCCTAAGACCCCTAATGATCGGAATTCCTGTCCATCGTGCCGAACAAAGAATTTCAATTTTCGGGCCGGGCCTTAGAGGTCCCCCTAGGGGTTCAGGGGCTGAAAAATCATCCGAAATGAAATGTTGATTTTTTTTGCACATTAGCATATACACAAGTATTTATGGCATTTTAAAGTGAGCTTGCGTAATTTGAAGGCCCAGATCACGGGTAAATCGGCCGAATACACCCGAAAATAGTCACTTTTTCGCTTATTTTGGATACTCACGAAGTTCTTGTAAAGCAAAATAATAGGAAAAGTGGATTTTGACTTTTTGGGGGATAGCCCTTGGAATAAGGTTTTCCAACGCCCCTTGAATCGGCAAAATCGGATAAATAGTCTAGAAGTTATGGCAAAAATAGTGGAACTGCGCAAAACGGGACCCGACGCAAAAACTATTTTGGCCATAACTTCTTCGTTTTTCGCAGGATTCGGTCAATTTTTATGTCCACGGAAACCTTATCTAAAGGCCCAAGACCCCTAATGATTGGAATTCCTATCCATCGTGCTGAACAAAGAGCTCCAATTTTTGGGCTGGGCCCTAAGGGTACCCCTAGGGGCTCGGGGGCTGAAAAATTATCCAAAACGAAATGTTGATTTTTTTGCACATTAGCATAAACACATGTATTTATGGCATTTTAAAGTGAGCTTGCTTAATTTGAAGGCCCAAATCGCGGCTAAATCGGCCGAATACACCCCAAAATAGTCACTTTTTCGCTTATTTTGGATACTCACGAAGTTCTTGTAAAGCAAAATAATAGGAAAAGTTGATTTTGACTTTTAGGGGGATAGCCCTTGGAATAAGGTTTCCAATGCTGCTTGAATCGGCCAAATCGGACAAATAGCCTAGAAGTTATGGCAAAAATAGTGGAACTACGCAAAACGGGACTCGACGTAAAAACTATTTTTGCACTAACTTCTTCGTTTCTCGCCCGATTCTGTCGACCTTTATATCCATGGAATCCTTAACTAAAGGCCCAAGACCCCTCATGATTGGAATTCCTATCTATCGTGTTGAACAAAGAACTCCAATTTTTGGGCCGGGCCATAGGGGTACCCTTAGGGGCTTGGGCTAAAAACTATTTTGGCCATAACTTCTTCGTTACTCGCCTGATTCGTTCGATCTTTATGTCCAAAGAATCCATATCTAAAGGACTAAGACCCCTAAAGATCGGAATTATTGTCCATCGTGCTTAACAAAGAGCTTCAATTTTCGAGCTGGGCCCTAAGGGTACCCCTAGGGGCTCGGGGGCTGAAAAATCATCCGAAACGAAATGTTGATTTTTTCGCACATTAGCATAAACACATGTATCTATGGCATTTTAAAGTGAGCTTGCTTAATTTGAAGGCCCAAATCGCGAGTAAATCGGCCGAATACACCCCAAAATAGTCACTTTTTCCCTTATTTTGGATACTCACGAAGTCCTTGTAAAGCAAAATAATAGGAAAAGTGGATTTTGAATTTTCGGGGGATAGCCCTTGGAATAAAGTTTCCAACGCCGCTTGAATTGGCCAAATCGAACAAATAGCCTAGAAGTTATGGCAAAAATAGTGGAACTGCGCAAAACGGGACCATACGTAAAAACTATTTTGGCCATAACTTCTTCTTTTCTCGCCCGATTCGGTCGACCTTTATATCCATGGAATCCTTAACTAAAGGCCCAAGACCCCTCATGATTGGAATTCTTATCTATCGTGTTGAACAAAGAGCTCCAATTTTTGGGCCGAGCCATAGGAGTACCCTTAGGGGCTTGGGCTAAAAACTATTTTGCCTATAACTTCTTTGTTACTTGCCCGATTCGTTTTTTCTTTATGTCCAAATAATCCTTATCTAAAGACCTAAGACCCCTAATGATCGGAATTCCTGTCCATCGTGCCGAACAAAGAATTTCAATTTTCAGGCCGGGCCCTAGAGGTCCCCCTAGGGGCTCGGGGGCTGAAAAATCATCCGAAACGAAATGTTGATTTTTTTCGCACATTAGCATATACACAAGTATTTATGGCATTTTAAAGTGAGCTTGCGTAATTTGAAGGCCCAGATCGCGGGTAAATCGGCCGAATACACCCCAAAATAGTCAATTTTTCGCTTATTTTGGATAGTCACGAAGTTCTTGTAAAGCAAAAAATAATAGGAAAAGTGGATTTTGACTTTTTGGGCAATAGCCCTTGGAATAAAGTTTCCAACGCCGCTTGAATCGGCCAAATCGGACAAGTAGCCTAGAAGTTATGGCAAAAATAGTGGAACTGCGCAAAACGGGACCCTACGTAAAAACTATTTTGGCTATAACTTCTTCTTTTCTCGCCCGATTCGGTCGACCTTTATATCCATGGAATCCTTAACTAAAGGCCCAAGACCCCTCATTATTGGAATTCCTATCTATCGTGTTGAACAAAGAGCTCCAATTTTTGGGCCGAGCCCTAGGGGTACCCCTAGGGAACTGGGCTAAAAACTATTTTGGCCATTAATTCTTCGTTACTCGCCCGATTCGGTCGATCTTTATGTCCACAGAATCCTTATCTAAAGGCCTAAGACCCCTAGTGATCAAAATTCCTGTCCATCGTGTGGAACAAAGAATTTCAATTTTCGGGCCGGGCCCTAGGGGTCCTTCCTAGGGGCTCGGGGGCAGAAAAATCATCCGAAATGAAATGTTGATTTTTTCACACATTAGCATATACACATGTATTTATGGCATTTTAAAGTGAGCTTGCGTAATTTGAAGGCCCAGATCGCAGGTAAATCGGCCGAATACACCCTAAAATAGTCACTTTTTTGCTTGTTTTGGACACTCACGAAGTTCTTCTAAAGCAAAATAATAGGAAAAGTGGATTTTGACTTTTTGGGGGATAGCCCTTGGAATAAGATTTCCAACGCCGCTTGAATCAGCCAAATCGGACAAATAGCCTAGAAGTTATGGCAAAAATAGTGGAACTGCGCAAAACGGGACCCGACGTAAAAACTATTTTGGCCATAACTTCTTCGTTTCTCGCACGATTCGGTCAATCTTTATGTCCATGGAATCCTTATCTAAAGGCCCAAGACCACTAATGATTTGAATTCCTATCCATCGTGCTGAACAAAGCGCTCCAATTTTTGGACCGAACCCTAGGGGTACCCCTAGGGACCTGGGCTAAAAACTAATTCGGCCATAACTTCTTCGTTACTCGCCCGACGGTCGATCTTTATGTCCACAGAATCATTATCTATAGGCCTAAGACCCCTAATGATCAGGATTCCTGTCCATCGTGCCGAACAAAGAGTTTCAACTTTCGGGTCGGGCCCTAGGGGTCCCCCTAGGGGCTCGAGGGCTGAAAAATCATCCGAAACGAAATGTTGATTTTTTCGCACATTAGCATATACACATGTATTTATGGCATTTTAAAGTGAGCTTGCGTAATTTGAAGGCCAAGATCGCGGGTAAATCGGCCGAATACACCCTAAAATAGTGACTTTTTCGCTTGTTTTGGACACTAACGAAGTTCTTGTAAAGCAAAATAATAGTAAAAGTGGATTTTGACTTTTAGGTGGATAGCCCTTGGAATAAGGTTTCCAACGCCGCTTGAATCGGCCAAATCGGACAAATAGCCTAGAAGTTATGGCAAAAATAGTGGAAATGCGCAAAACAGGACCCGACGTAAAAACTATTTTGGCCATAACTTCTTCGTTTCTCGCACGATTCGGTCAATCTTTATGTCCATGGAATCCTTATCTAAAGGCCCAAGACCACTAATGATTTGAATTCCTATCCATCGTGCTGAACAAAGCGCTCCAATTTTTGGACCGAACCCTAGGGGTACCCCTAGGGACCTGGGCTAAAAACTATTTTGGCCATAACTTCTTCGTTACTCGCCCGACGGTCGATCTTTATGACCACAGAATCCTTATCTAAAGGCCTAAGACCCCTAATGATCAGAATTCCTGTCCATCGTGCCGAACAAAGAGTTTCAACTTTCGGGTCGGGCCCTAGGGGTTCCCCTAGGGGCTCGAGGGCTGAAAAATCATCCGAAACGAAATGTTGATTTTTTTGCACATTAGCATATACACATGTATTTATGGCATTATAAAGTGAGCTTGCGTAATTTGAAGGCCAAGATCGCGGGTAAATCGGCCGAATACACCCTAAAATAGTCACTTTTTCGCTTGTTTTGGACACTCACGAAGTTGTTGTAAAGAAAAATAATAGGAAAAGTGGATTTTGACTTTTTGGTGGATAGCCCTTGGAATAAGGTTTCCAACGCCGCTTGAATCAGCCAAATCGGACAAATAGCCTAGAAGTTATGGCAAAAATAGTGGAACTGCGCAAAACGGGACCCGACGTAAAAACTATTTTGGCCATAACTTCTTCGTTTCTCGCACGATTCGGTCAATCTTTATGTCCATGGAATCCTTATCTAAAGGCCCACAACCACTAATGATTTGAATTCCTATCCATCGTGCTGAACAAAGCGCTCCAATTTTTGGACCGAACCCTATGGGTACCCCTAGGGACCTGGGCTAAAAACTATTTTGGCCATAACTTCTTCGTTACTCGCCCGACGGTCGATCTTTATGTCCACAGAATCCTTATCTAAAGGCCTAAGATCCCTAATGATAGAAATTCCTGTCCATCGTGCCGAACAAAGAGTTTTAATTTTCGGGCCGGGCCCTAGGGGCTCGAGGGCTGAAAAATCATCCGAAACGAAATTTCGATTTTTTCGCACATTAGCATATACACATGTATTTATGGCATTTTAAAGTGAGCTTGCGTAATTTGAAGGCCAAGATCGCGGGTAAATCGGCCGAATACACCCTAAAATAGTCACTTTTTTGCTTGTTTTGGACACTCACGAAGTTCTTGTAAAGCAAAATAATAGGAAAAGTGGATTTTGACTTTTTGAGGGATCGCCCTTGGAATAAGATTTCCAACGCCGCTTGAATCGGCCAAATCGGACAAATAGCCTAGAAGTTATGGCAAAAATAGTGGAACTGCGCAAAACGGGACCCGACGTAAAAACTATTTTGGCCATAACTTCTTCGTTTCTCGCACGATTCGGTCAATCTTTATGTCCATGGAATCCTTATCTAAAGGCCCAAGACCACTAATGATTTGAATTCCTATCCATCGTGCTGAACAAAGCGCTCCAATTTTTGGACCGAACCCTAGGGGTACCCCTAGGGACCTGGGCTAAAAACTAATTTGGCCATAACTTCTTCGTTACTCGCCCGACGGTCGATCTTTATGTCCACAGAATCATTATCTATAGGCCTAAGACCCCTAATGATCAGGATTCCTGTCCATCGTGCCGAACAAAGAGTTTCAACTTTCGGGTCGGGCCCTAGGGGTCCCCCTAGGGGCTCGAGGGCTGAAAAATCATCCGAAACGAAATGTTGATTTTTTCACACATTAGCATATACACATGTATTTATGGCATTTTAAAGTGAGCTTGCGTAATTTGAAGGCCAAGATTGCGGGTAAATCGGCCGAATACTCCCTAAAATAGTGACTTTTTCGCTTGTTTTGGACACTAACGAAGTTCTTGTAAAGAAAAATAATAGTAAAAGTTTATTTTGACTTTTTGGTGGATAGCCCTTGGAATAAGGTTTCCAACGCCGCTTGAATCGGCCAAATCGGACAAATAGCCTAGAAGTTATGGCAAAAATAGTGGAACTGCGCAAAACAGGACCCGACGTAAAAACTATTTTGGCCATAACTTCTTCGTTTCTCGCACGATTCGGTCAATCTTTATGTCCATGGAATCCTTATCTAAAGGCCCAAGACCACTAATGATTTGAATTCCTATCCATCGTGCTGAACAAAGCGCTCCAATTTTTGGACCGAACCCTAGGGTTACCCCTAGGGACCTGGGCTAAAAACTATTTTGGCCATAACTTCTTTGTTACTCGCTCGACGGTCGATCTTTATGACCACAGAATCCTTATCTAAAGGCCTAAGACCCCTAATGATCAGAATTCCTGTCCATCGTGCCGAACAAAGAGTTTCAACTTTCGGGTCGGGCCCTAGGGGTTCCCCTAGGGGCTCGAGGGCTGAAAAATCATTCGAAACGAAATGTTGATTTTTTTGCACATTAGCATATACACATGTATTTATGGCATTATAAAGTGAGCTTGCGTAATTTGAAGGCCAAGATCGCGGGTAAATCGGCCGAATACACCCTAAAATAGTCACTTTTTCGCTTGTTTTGGACACTCACGAAGTTCTTGTAAAGCAAAATAATAGGAAAAGTTGATTTTGACTTTTTGGTGGATAGCCCTTGGAATAAGGTTTCCAACGCCGCTTGAATCAGCCAAATCGGACAAATAGCCTAGAAGTTATGGCAAAAATAGTGGAACTGCGCAAAACGGGACCCGACGTAAAAACTATTTTGGCCATAACTTATTCGTTTCTCGCACGATTCGGTCAATCTTTATGTCCATGGAATCCTTATCTAAAGGCCCAAGACCACTAATGATTTGAATTCCTATCCATCGTGCTGAACAAAGCGCTCCAATTTTTGGACCGAACCCTATGGGTACCCCTAGGGACCTGGGCTAAAAACTATTTTGGCCATAACTTCTTCGTTACTCGCCCGACGGTCGATCTTTATGTCCATAGAATCCTTATCTAAAGGCCTAAGATCTCTAATGATCAGAATTCCTGTCCATCGTGCCGAACAAAGAGTTTTAATTTTCGGGCCGGGCCCTAGGGGCTCGAGGGCTGAAAAATCATCCGAAACGAAATTTCGATTTTTTCTCACATTAGCATATACACATGTATTTATGGTATTTTAAAGTGAGCTTGCGTAATTTGAAGGCCAAGATCGCGGGTAAATCGGCCGAATACACCCTAAAATAGTCACTTTTTCGCTTGTTTTGGACACTCACGAAGTTTTTGTAAAGCAAAATAATAGGAAAAGTGGATTTTGACTTTTTGGGGGATAGCCCTTGGAATAAGATTTCCAACGCCGCTTGAATCGGCCAAATCGGTCAAGTAGCCTAGAAGTTATGGCAAAAATAGTGGAACTGCGCAAAACGGGACCCGACGTAAAAACTATTTTGGCCATAACTTCTTCGTTTCTCGCACGATTCGGTCAATCTTTTTGTCCATGGAATCCTTATCTAAAGGCCCAAGACCCCTAATGATTTGAATTCCTATCCATCGTGCTGAACAAAGAGCTCCAATTTTTGGGCCGAACCCTAGGGGTACCCCTATGGGCCTGAGCTAAAAACTATTTTGGCCATAACTTCTTCGTTACTCGCCCGATTCGATCGATCTTTATGTCTACAGAATCCTTATCTAAAGGCCTAAGACCCCTAGTGATCAGAATTCCTGTCCATCATGCCGAACAAAGAATTTCAATTTCTAGGTCGGGCCCTAGGGGTCCCCTTAGGGGCTCGGGGGCTGAAAAATAATCCGAAACGAAATGTTGATTTTTTCGCACATTAGCATATACACATGTATTTATGGCATTTTAAAGTGAGCTTGCGTAATTTGAAAGCCCAGATCGCGGGTAAATCGGCCGAATACACCCCAAAACAGTCACTTTTTTGCTTGTTTTGGACACTCACGAAGTTCTTGTAAAGCAAAATAATAGGAAAAGTGGATATTGACTTTTTGGGGGTTAGCCCTTGGAATAAGGTTTCCAACGCCGCTTGAATCGGCCAAATCGGACAAATAGCCTAGAAGTTATGGCAAAATAGTGGAACTGCGCAAAACGGGACCCAACGTAAAAACTATTTTGGCCATAACTTCTTCGTTTTTCGCACGATTCGGTCAATCATTATGTCCATGGAATCCTTATTTAAAGGCCCAAGACCCCTAATGATTGGAATTCCTATCCATCGTGCTGAAAAAAGAGCTCCAATTTTTGGGCCGAACCCTAGGGGTACCCCTAGGGGCCTGGGCTAAAAACTATTTTGGCCATACCTTCTTCGTTACTCACCCGACGGTCGATCTTTAAGTCCGCAGAATCCTTATCTATAGGCCTAAGACCCCTAATGATCCGAATTCCTGTCCATTGTGCCGAACAAAGAGTTTCAATTTTCGGGCCGGGCCCTAGGGGTCCCCCTAGGGGCTCGAGGGCTGAAAAATCATCCGAAACGAAATGTTGATTTTTTCGCACATTAACATATACACATGTATTTATGGCATTTTAAAGTGAGCTTGCGTAATTTGAAGGCCCAGATCGCGGGTAAATCGGCCGAATACACCCTAAAATAGTCACTTTTTCGCTTGTTTTGGACACTCACGAAGTTTTTGTAAAACAAATAATAGGAAAAGTGGATTTTGACTTTTTGGGGGATAGCCCTTGGAATAAGGCTTCCAACGCCGCTTGAATCGGCCAAATCGTACAAATAGCCTAGAAGTTATGGCAAAAATAGTGGAACTGCGCAAAACGGGACCAGACGTAAAAACTATTTTGGCCATAACTTCTTCGTTTCTCGCACGATTCGGTCAATCTTTATGTCCATAGAATCCTTATCTAAAGGCCCAAGACCCCTAATGATTTGAATTCCTATCCATCGTGCTGAATAAAGAGCTCCAATTTTTGGGCCGAACCCTAAGGGTACCCCTAGGGGCCTGGGCTAAAAACTATTTTGGCCATAACTTTTTCGTTACTCGCCCGACGGTCGATCTTTATGTCCACAGAATCCTTATATATAGGCCTAAGACCCCTAATGATCAGAATTCCTGTCCATCGTGCCGAACAAAGAGTTTCAATTTTCGGGTCGGGCCCTAGGGGTCCCCCTAGGGGCTCGAGGGCTGAAAAATCATCCGAAACGAAATGTTGATTTTTTCGCACATTAGCATATTCACATGTATTTATGGCATTTTAAAGTGAGCTTGCGTAATTTAAATGCCCAGATCGCGGGTAAATCGGCCGAATACACCCCAAAATAGTCACTTTTTCGCTTGTTTTGGACACTCACGAAGTTCTTGTAAAGAAAAATAATAGGAAAAGTGGATATTCACTTTTTGGGGGATAGCCCTTGGAATAAGGTTTCCAACGTCACTTGAATCGGCCAAATCGGACAAATAGCCTAGAAGTTATGGCAAAAATAGTGGAACTGCGCAAAACGGGACTCGACGCAAAAACTATTTTGGCATTAACTTCTTCGTTTCTCGCACGATTCGGTCAATCTTTATGTCCACGGAAACCTTATCTAAAGGCCCAAGAATCCTAATGATTGGAATTCCTATCCATCTTGCTGAACAAAGAGCTCAAATTTTTGGGCTGAGCCCTAGGGGTACCCCTAGGGGCCTGAGCTAAAAACTATTTTGGCCATAACTTCTTCGTTACTCGCCCGATTGGATCGATCTTTATGTCTACAGAATCCTTATCTAAAGGCCTAAGACCCCTAGTGATCAGAATTCCTGTCCATCATGCCGAACAAAGAATTTCAATTTCTAGGCCGGGCCCTAGGGGTCCCCTTAGGGGCTCGGGGGCTGAAAAATAATCCGAAACGAAATGTTGATTTTTTCGCACATTAGAATATACACATGTATTTATGGCATTTTAAAGTGAGCTTGCGTAAATTGAAAGCCCAGATCGCGGGTTAATCGGCCGAATACATCCCAAAACAGTCACTTTTTTGCTTGTTTTGGACACTCACGAAGTTCTTGTAAAGCAAAATAATAGGCAAAGTGGATATTGACTTTTTGGAGGTTAGCCCTTGGAATAAGGTTTCCAACGCCGCTTGAATCGGCCAAATCGGACAAATAGCCTAGAAGTTATTGGAAAATAGTGGAACTGCGCAAAACGGGACCCGACGTGAAAACTATTTTGGCCATAACTTCTTCATTTCTCGCACGATTCGGTCAATCATTATGTCCATGGAATCCTTATTTAAAGGCCCAAGACCCCTAATGATTGGAAGTCCTATCCATCGTGCTGAAAAAAGAGCTCCAATTTTTGGGCCGAACCCTAGGGGTACCCCTAGGGGCCTGGGCTAAAAACTATTTTGGCAATAACTTCTTCGTTACTCGCCCGACGGTCGATCTTTAAGTCCACAGAATCCTTATCTATAAGCCTAAGACCCCTAATGATCAGAATTCCTTTCCATTGTGCCGAACAAAGAATTTCAATTTTCGGGCCGGGCCCTAGGGGTCCCCCTAGGGGCTCGAGGGCTGAAAAATCATCCGAAACGAAATGTTGATTTTTTCGCACATTAGCATATACACATGTATTTATGGCATTTTAAAGTGAGCTTGCGTAATTTGAAGGCCCAGATCGCGGGTAAATCGGCCGAATACACCCTAAAATAGTCACTTTTTCGCTTGTTTTGGACACTCACGAAGTTTTTGTAAAACAAATAATAGGAAAAGTGGATTTTGACTTTTTGGGGGATAGCCCTTGGAATAAGGCTTCCAACGCCCCTTGAATCGGCCAAATCGGACAAATAGCCTAGAAGTTATGGCAAAAATAATGGAACTGCGCAAAACGGGACCCGACGCAAAAACTATTTTGGCCATAACTTTTTCGTTTCTCGCACGATTCGGTCAATCTTTATGTCCACGGAAACCTTATCTAAAGGCCCAAGACCCCTAATGATTGGAATTCCTATCCATCATGCTGAACAAAGAGCTACAATTTTTGGGCCGAACCCTAGGGGTACCCTTAGGGGCCTGGACTAAAACTATTTTGGCCATAACTTCTTTGTTACTCACCCGACGGTCGATCTTTAAGTCCGCAGAATCCTTATCTATAGGCCTAAGACCCCTAATGATAAGAATTCATGTCCATTGTGCCTAACAAAAGTTTCAATTTTCGGGCCGGGCCCTAGGGGTCCCCCTAAGGGCTCGAGGGCTGAAAAATCATCCGAAACGAAAGGTTGATTTTTTCGCGCATTAGCATATATACATGTATTTATGGCATTTTAAAGTGAGCTTGCGTAATTTGAAGGTCCAGATCGCTACACCCTAAAATAGTCACTTTTTCGCTTATTTTGGACACTCACGAAGTTTTTGTAAAGCAAATAATAGGAAAAGTGGATTTTGACTTTTTAGGGGATAGCCCTTGGAATAAGGTTTCCAACGCCGCTTGAATCGGCCAAATCTGACAAATTGCCTAGAAGTTATGGCAAAACTAGTGGAACTGCGCAAAACAGGAGCCGACGTAAAAACTATTTTGGCCATAACTTCTTCGTTTCTCTCACGATTCGGTCAATCTTTATGTCCAAGGAATCCTTATCTAAATGCCCAAGACCCCTAATGATTTAAATTCCTATCCATCGTGCTGAACAAAGAGCTCCAATTTTTGGGCTGAGCCCTAGGGGTACCCCTAGGGGCCTGGGCTAAAAACTATTTTGGCCATAACTTTTTCGTTACTCGCCCGACGGTCGATATTTATGTCCACAGAATCCTTATCTATAGGCCTAAGACCCCTAATGATCAGAATTCCTGTCCATCGTGCCGAACAAAGAGTTTCAATTTTCGGGCCTGGCCCTAGGGGTCCCCCTAGGGGCTCGAGGGCTGAAAAATCATCCGAAACGAAATGTTGATATTTTCGCACATTAGCATATACACATGTATTTATGGCATTTTAAAGTGAGCTTGCGTAATTTGAAGGCCCAGATCGCGACTAAATCGGCCGAATACACCCTAAAATAGTCACTTTTTCGCTTGTTTTGGACACTCACGAAGTTTTTGTAAAACAAATAATAGGAAAAGTGGATTTTGACTTTTTGGGGGATAGCCCTTGGAATAAGGCTTCCAACGCCCCTTGAATCGGCCAAATCGGACAAATAGCCTAGAAGTTATGGCAAAAATAATGGAACTGCGCAAAACGGGACCCGACGCAAAAACTATTTTGGCCATAACTTCTTCGTTTCTCGCACGATTCGGTCAATCTTTATGTCCACGGAAACCTTATCTAAAGGTCCAAGACCCCTAATGATTGGAATTCCTATCCATCATGCTGAACAAAGAGCTACAATTTTTGGGCCGAACCATAGGGGTACCCTTAGGGGCCTGGGCTAAAAACTATTTTGGCCATAACTTCTTCGTTACACACCCGACGGTCGATCTTTAAGTCCGCAGAATCCTTATCTATAGGCCTAAGACCCCTAATGATCAGAATTCATGTCCATTGTGCCGAACAAAGAGTTTCAATTTTCGGGCCGGGCCCTAGGGGTCCCCCTAGGGGCTCGAGGGCTGAAAAATCATCCGAAACGAAATGTTGATTTTTTAGCACATTAGCATATACACATGTATTTATGGCATTTTAAAGTGAGCTTGCGTAATTTGAAGGCCCAGATCGCGGGTAAATCGGCCGAATACACCCTAAAAAAGTCACTTTTTCGCTTGTTTTGGACAATCACGAAGTTTTTGTAAAACAAATAATAGGAAAAGTGGATTTTGACTTTTTGGGGGATAGCCCTTGGAATAAGGTTTCCAACGCCGCTTGAATCGGCCAAATCGTACAAATAGCCTAGAAGTTATGGCAAAAATAGTGGAACTGCGCAAAACGGGACCAGACGTAAAAATTATTTTGGCCACAACTTCTTCGTTTCTCGCACGATTCGGTCAATCTTTATGTCCATAGAATCCTTATCTAAAGGCCCAAGACCCCTAATGATTTGAATTCCTATCCATCGTGCTGAATAAAGAGCTCCAATTTTTGGGCCGAACCCTAAGGGTACCCCTAGGGGCCTGGGCTAAAAACTATTTTGGCCATAACTTTTTCGTTACTCGCCCGACGGTCGATCTTTATGTCCACAGAATCCTTATCTATAGGCCTAAGACCCCTAATGATCAGAATTCCTGTCCATCGTGCCGAACAAAGAGTTTCAATTTTCGGGTCGGGCCCTAGCGGTCCCCCTAGGGGCTCGAGGGCTGAAAAATCATCCGAAACGAAATGTTGATTTTTTCGCACATTAGCATATTCACATGTATTTATGGCATTTTAAAGTGAGCTTGCGTAATTTAAATGCCCAGATCGCGGGTAAATCGGCCGAATACACCCCAAAATAGTCACTTTTTCGCTTGTTTTGGACACTCACGAAGTTCTTATAAAGCAAAATAATAGAAAAAGTGGATATTCACTTTTTGGGAGATAGCCCTTGGAATAAGGTTTCCAACGCCGCTTGAATCGGCCAAATCGTACAAATAGCCTAGAAGTTATGGCAAAAATAGTGGAACTGCGCAAAACGGGACTCGACGCAAAAACTATTTTGGCATTTACTTCTTCGTTTCTCGCACGATTCGGTCAATCTTTATGTCCACAGAAACCTTATCTAAAGGCCCAAGAATCCTAATGATTGGAATTCCTATCCATCTTGCTGAACAAAGAGCTCAAATTTTTGGGCCGAGCCCTAGGGGTACCCCTAGGGGCATGAGCTAAAAACTATTTTGGCCATAACTTCTTCGTTACTCGCCCGATTGGATCGATCTTTATGTCTACAGAATCCTTATCTAAAGGCCTAAGACCCCTAGTGATCAGAATTCCTGTCCATCATGCCGAACAAAGAATTTCAATTTCTAGGCCGGGCCCTAGGGGTCCCCTTAGGGGCTCGGGGGCTGAAAAATAATGCGAAACGAAATGTTGATTTTTTCGCACATTAGCATATACACATGTATTTATGGCATTTTAAAGTGAGCTTGCGTAATTTGAAAGCCCAGATCGCGGGTAAATCGGCCGAATACACCCCAAAACAGTCACTTTTTCGCTTGTTTTGGACACTCACGAAGTTCTTGTAAAGCAAAATAATAGGAGAAGTGGATATTGACTTTTTGGGGGTTAGCCCTTGGAATAAGGTTTCCAACGCCGCTTGAATGTCCAAATCGGACAAATAGCCTAGAAGTTATGGCAAAATAGTGGAACTGCGCAAAACGGGACCCGACGTAAAAACTATTTTGGCCATAACTTCTTCGTTTCTCGCACGATTCGGTCAATCATTATGTCCATGGAATCCTTATTTAAAGGCCCAAGACCCCTAATGATTGGAATTCCTATCCATCGTGCTGAAAAAAGAGCTACAATTTTTGGGCCGAACCCTAGGGGTACCCCTAGGGGCCTGGGCTAAAAACTATTTTGGCCATAACTTCTTCGTTACTCGCCCGACGGTCGATCTTTAAGTCCACAGAATCCTTATCTATAGGCCTAAGACCCCTAATGATCAGAATTCCTTTCCATTGTGCCGAACAAAGAGTTTCACTTTTCGGGCCGGGCCGTAGTGGTCCCCCTAGGGGCTCGAGGGCTGAAAAATAATCCGAAACGAAATGTTGATTTTTTCGCACATTAGCATATACACATGTATTTATGGCATTTTAAAGTGAGCTTGCATAATTTGAAGGCCCAGATCGAGGGTAAATCGGCCGAATACACCCTAAAATAGTCACTTTTTCGCTTGTTTTGGACACTCACGAAGTTTTTCTAAAACAAATAATAGGAAAAGTGGATTTTGACTTTTTGGGGGATAGCCCTTGGAATAAGGCTTCCAACGCCCCTTGAATCGGCCAAATCGGACAAATAGCCTAGAAGTTATGGCAAAAATTATGGAACTGCGCAAAACGGGACCCGACGCAAAAACTATTTTGGCCATAACTTCTTCGTTTCTCGCACGATTCGGTCAATCTTTATGTCCACGGAAACCTTATCTAAAGGCCCAAGACCCCTAATGATTGGAATTCCTATCCATCATGCTGAACAAAGAGCTACAATTTTTGGGCCGAACCCTAGGGGTACCCTTAGGGGCCTGGGCTAAAAACTATTTTGGCCATAACTTCTTCGTTACTCACCCGACGGTTGATCTTTAAGTCCGCAGAATCCTTTTCTATAGGCCTAAGACCCCTAATGATCAGAATTCCTGTCCATTGTGCCTAACAAAAGTTTCAATTTTCGGGCCGGGCCCTAGGGGTCCCCCTAAGGGCTCGAGGGCTGAAAAATCATCCGAAACGAAAGGTTGATTTTTTCGCGCATTAGCATATATACATGTATTTATGGCATTTTAAAGTGTGCTTGCGTAATTTGAAGGTCCAGATCGCTACACCCTAAAATAGTCACTTTTTCGCTTATTTTGGACACTCACGAAGTTTTTGTAAAGCAAATAATAGGAAAAGTGGATTTTGACTTTTTGGGGGATAGCCCTTGGAATAAGGTTTCCAACGCCGCTTGAATCGGCCAAGTCTGACAAATAGCCTAGAAGTTATAGCAAAAATAGTGGAACTGCGCAAAACGGGACCCGACGTAAAAAACTATTTTGGCCATAACTTCTTCGTTTCTCTCACGATTCGGTCAATCTTTATGTCCATGGAATCCTTATCTAAAGGCCCAAGACCCCTAATGATTTGAATTCCTATCCATCGTGCTGAACAAAGAGCTCCAATTTTTGGGTTGAACCCTAGGTGTACTAGGGGCCTGGGCTAAAAACTATTTTGGCTATAACTTTTTCGTTACTCGCCCGACGGTCGATATTTATGTCCACAGAATCCTTATCTATAGGCCTAAGACCCCTAATGATCAGAATTCCTGTCCATCGTGCCGAACAAAGAGTTTCAATTTTCGGGCCGGGCCCTAGGGGTCCCCCTAGGGGCTCGAGGGCTGAAAAATCATCCGAAACGAAATGTTGATTTTTTAGCACATTAGCATATACACATGTATTTATGGCATTTTAAAGTGAGCTTGCGTAATTTGAAGGCCCAGATCGCGGGTAAATCGGCCGAATACACCCTAAAAAAGTCACTTTTTCGCTTGTTTTGGACAATCACGAAGTTTTTGTAAAACAAATAATAGGAAAAGTGGATTTTGACTTTTTGGGGGATAGCCCTTGGAATAAGGTTTCCAACGCCGCTTGAATCGGCCAAATCGTACAAATAGCCTAGAAGTTATGGCAAAAATAGTGGAACTGCGCAAAACGGGACCAGACGTAAAAATTATTTTGGCCACAACTTCTTCGTTTCTCGCACGATTCGGTCAATCTTTATGTCCATAGAATCCTTATCTAAAGGCCCAAGACCCCTAATGATTTGAATTCCTATCCATCGTGCTGAATAAAGAGCTCCAATTTTTGGGCCGAACCCTAAGGGTACCCCTAGGGGCCTGGGCTAAAAACTATTTTGGCCATAACTTTTTCGTTACTCGCCCGACGGTCGATCTTTATGTCCACAGAATCCTTATCTATAGGCCTAAGACCCCTAATGATCAGAATTCCTGTCCATCGTGCCGAACAAAGAGTTTCAATTTTCGGGTCGGGCCCTAGCGGTCCCCCTAGGGGCTCGAGGGCTGAAAAATCATCCGAAACGAAATGTTGATTTTTTCGCACATTAGCATATTCACATGTATTTATGGCATTTTAAAGTGAGCTTGCGTAATTTAAATGCCCAGATCGCGGGTAAATCGGCCGAATACACCCCAAAATAGTCACTTTTTCGCTTGTTTTGGACACTCACGAAGTTCTTATAAAGCAAAATAATAGAAAAAGTGGATATTCACTTTTTGGGAGATAGCCCTTGGAATAAGGTTTCCAACGCCGCTTGAATCGGCCAAATCGTACAAATAGCCTAGAAGTTATGGCAAAAATAGTGGAACTGCGCAAAACGGGACTCGACGCAAAAACTATTTTGGCATTTACTTCTTCGTTTCTCGCACGATTCGGTCAATCTTTATGTCCACAGAAACCTTATCTAAAGGCCCAAGAATCCTAATGATTGGAATTCCTATCCATCTTGCTGAACAAAGAGCTCAAATTTTTGGGCCGAGCCCTAGGGGTACCCCTAGGGGCATGAGCTAAAAACTATTTTGGCCATAACTTCTTCGTTACTCGCCCGATTGGATCGATCTTTATGTCTACAGAATCCTTATCTAAAGGCCTAAGACCCCTAGTGATCAGAATTCCTGTCCATCATGCCGAACAAAGAATTTCAATTTCTAGGCCGGGCCCTAGGGGTCCCCTTAGGGGCTCGGGGGCTGAAAAATAATGCGAAACGAAATGTTGATTTTTTCGCACATTAGCATATACACATGTATTTATGGCATTTTAAAGTGAGCTTGCGTAATTTGAAAGCCCAGATCGCGGGTAAATCGGCCGAATACACCCCAAAACAGTCACTTTTTCGCTTGTTTTGGACACTCACGAAGTTCTTGTAAAGCAAAATAATAGGAGAAGTGGATATTGACTTTTTGGGGGTTAGCCCTTGGAATAAGGTTTCCAACGCCGCTTGAATGTCCAAATCGGACAAATAGCCTAGAAGTTATGGCAAAATAGTGGAACTGCGCAAAACGGGACCCGACGTAAAAACTATTTTGGCCATAACTTCTTCGTTTCTCGCACGATTCGGTCAATCATTATGTCCATGGAATCCTTATTTAAAGGCCCAAGACCCCTAATGATTGGAATTCCTATCCATCGTGCTGAAAAAAGAGCTACAATTTTTGGGCCGAACCCTAGGGGTACCCCTAGGGGCCTGGGCTAAAAACTATTTTGGCCATAACTTCTTCGTTACTCGCCCGACGGTCGATCTTTAAGTCCACAGAATCCTTATCTATAGGCCTAAGACCCCTAATGATCAGAATTCCTTTCCATTGTGCCGAACAAAGAGTTTCACTTTTCGGGCCGGGCCGTAGTGGTCCCCCTAGGGGCTCGAGGGCTGAAAAATAATCCGAAACGAAATGTTGATTTTTTCGCACATTAGCATATACACATGTATTTATGGCATTTTAAAGTGAGCTTGCATAATTTGAAGGCCCAGATCGAGGGTAAATCGGCCGAATACACCCTAAAATAGTCACTTTTTCGCTTGTTTTGGACACTCACGAAGTTTTTCTAAAACAAATAATAGGAAAAGTGGATTTTGACTTTTTGGGGGATAGCCCTTGGAATAAGGCTTCCAACGCCCCTTGAATCGGCCAAATCGGACAAATAGCCTAGAAGTTATGGCAAAAATTATGGAACTGCGCAAAACGGGACCCGACGCAAAAACTATTTTGGCCATAACTTCTTCGTTTCTCGCACGATTCGGTCAATCTTTATGTCCACGGAAACCTTATCTAAAGGCCCAAGACCCCTAATGATTGGAATTCCTATCCATCATGCTGAACAAAGAGCTACAATTTTTGGGCCGAACCCTAGGGGTACCCTTAGGGGCCTGGGCTAAAAACTATTTTGGCCATAACTTCTTCGTTACTCACCCGACGGTTGATCTTTAAGTCCGCAGAATCCTTTTCTATAGGCCTAAGACCCCTAATGATCAGAATTCCTGTCCATTGTGCCTAACAAAAGTTTCAATTTTCGGGCCGGGCCCTAGGGGTCCCCCTAAGGGCTCGAGGGCTGAAAAATCATCCGAAACGAAAGGTTGATTTTTTCGCGCATTAGCATATATACATGTATTTATGGCATTTTAAAGTGTGCTTGCGTAATTTGAAGGTCCAGATCGCTACACCCTAAAATAGTCACTTTTTCGCTTATTTTGGACACTCACGAAGTTTTTGTAAAGCAAATAATAGGAAAAGTGGATTTTGACTTTTTGGGGGATAGCCCTTGGAATAAGGTTTCCAACGCCGCTTGAATCGGCCAAGTCTGACAAATAGCCTAGAAGTTATAGCAAAAATAGTGGAACTGCGCAAAACGGGACCCGACGTAAAAAACTATTTTGGCCATAACTTCTTCGTTTCTCTCACGATTCGGTCAATCTTTATGTCCATGGAATCCTTATCTAAAGGCCCAAGACCCCTAATGATTTGAATTCCTATCCATCGTGCTGAACAAAGAGCTCCAATTTTTGGGTTGAACCCTAGGTGTACTAGGGGCCTGGGCTAAAAACTATTTTGGCTATAACTTTTTCGTTACTCGCCCGACGGTCGATATTTATGTCCACAGAATCCTTATCTATAGGCCTAAGACCCCTAATGATCAGAATTCCTGTCCATCGTGCCGAACAAAGAGTTTCAATTTTCGGGCCGGGCCCTAGGGGTCCCCCTAGGGGCTCGAGGGCTGAAAAATCATCCGAAACGAAATGTTGATTTTTTCGCACATTAGCATATACACATGTATTTATGGCATTTTAAAGTGAGCTTGCGTAATTTGAAGGCCCAGATCGCGAGTAAAGCGGCCGAATACACCCTAAAATAGTCACTTTTTCGCTTATTTTGGACACTCACGAAGTTTTTGTAAAACAAATAATAGGAAAAGTGGATTTTGACTTTTTGGGGGATAGCCCTTGGAATAAGGCTTCCAACGCCCCTTGAATCGGCCAAATCGGACAAATAGCCTTGAAGTTATGGCAAAAATAATCGAACTGCGCAAAACGGGACCCGACGCAAAAACTATTTTGGCCATAACTTCTTCGTTTCTCGCACGATTCGGTCAATCTTTATGTCCACGGAAACCTTATCTAAAGGCCCAAGACCCCTAATGATTGGAATTCCTATCCATCATGCTGAACAAAGAGCTACAATTTTTGGGCCGAACCATAGGGGTACCCTTAGGGGCCTGGGCTAAAAACTATTTTGGCCATAACTTCTTCGTTACACACCCGACGGTCGATCTTTAAGTCCGCAGAATCCTTATCTATAGGCCTAAGACCCCTAATGATCAGAATTCCTGTCCATTGTGCCGAACAAAGAGTTTCAATTTTCGGGCCGGGCCCTAGGGGTCCCCCTAGGGGCTCGAGGGCTGAAAAATCATCCGAAACGAAATGTTGATTTTTTCGCACATTAGCATATACACATGTTTTTATGGCATTTTAAAGTGAGCTTGCGTAATTTGAAGGCCCAGATCACGGGTAAATCGGCCGAATACACCCTAAAATAGTCACTTTTTCGCTTGTTTTGGACACTCACGAAGTTTTTGTAAAACAAATAATAGGAAAAGTGGATTTTGACTTTTTGGGGGATAGCCCTTGGAATAAGGTTTCCAACGCCGCTTGAATCGGCCAAATCGTACAAATAGCCTAGAAGTTATGGCAAAAATAGTGGAACTGCGCAAAACGGGACCAGACGTAAAAACTATTTTGGCCATAACTTCTTCGTTTCTCGCACGATTCGGTCAATCTTTATGTCCATAGAATCCTTATCTAAAGGCCCAAGACCCCTAATGATTTGAATTCCTATCCATCGTGCTGAATAAAGAGCTCCAATTTTTGGGCCGAACCCTAAGGGTACCTCTAGGGGCCTGGGCTAAAAACTATTTTGGCCATAACTTTTTCGTTACTCGCCCGACGGTCGATCTTTATGTCCACAGAATCCTTATCTATAGGCCTAAGACCCCTAATGATCAGAATTCCTGTCCATCGTGCCGAACAAAGAGTTTCAATTTTCGGGTCGGGCCCTAGGGGTCCCCCTAGGGGCTCGAGGGCTGAAAAATCATCCGAAACGAAATGTTGATTTTTTCGCACATTAGCATATTCACATGTATTTATGGCATTTTAAAGTGAGCTTGCGTAATTTAAATGCCCAAATCGCGGGTAAATCGGCCGAATACACCCCAAAATAGTCACTTTTTCGCTTGTTTTGGACACTCACGAAGTTCTTGTAAAGCAAAATAATAGAAAAAGTGGATGTACACTTTTTGGGGGATAGCCCTTGGAATAAGGTTTCCAACGCCGCTTGAATCGGCCAAATCGGACAAATAGCCTAGAAGTTATGGCAAAAATAGTGGAACTGCGCAAAACGGGACTCGACGCAAAAACTATTTTGGCATTAACTTCTTCGTTTCTCGCACGATTCGGTCAATCTTTATGTCCACGGAAACCTTATCTAAAGGCCCAAGAATCCTAATGATTGGAATTCCTATCCATCTTGCTGAACAAAGAGCTCAAATTTTTGGGCCGAGCCCTAGGGGTACCCCTAGGGGCCTGAGCTAAAAACTATTTTGGCCATAACTTCTTCGTTACTCGCCCGATTGGATCGATCTTTATGTCAACAGAATCCTTATCTAAAGGCCTAAGACCCCTAGTGATCAGAAATCTTGTCCATCATGCCGAACAAAGAATTTCAATTTCTAGGCCGGGCCCTAGGGGTCCCCTTAGGGGCTCGGGGGCTGAAAAATAATCCGAAACGAAATGTTGATTTTTTCGCACATTAGCATATACACATGTATTTATGGCATTTTACAGTGAGCTTGCGTAATTTGAAAGCCCAGATCGCGGGTAAATCGGCCGAATACACCCCAAAACAGTCACTTTTTTGCTTGTTTTGGACACTCACAAAGTTCTTGTAAAGCAAAATAATAGGAAAAGTGGATATTGACTTTTTGGGGGTTAGCCCTTGGAATAAGGTTTCCAACGCCGCTTGAATCGGCCAAATCGGACAAATAGCCTAGAAGTTATGGCAAAATAGTGGAACTGCGCAAAACGGGACCCGACGTAAAAACTATTTTGGCCATAACTTCTTCGTTTCTCGCACGATTCGGTCAATCATTATGTCCATTGAATCCTTATTTAAAGGCCCAAGACCCCTAATAATTGGAATTCCTATCCATCGTGCTGAAAAAAGAGCTCCAATTTTTGGGTCGAACCCTAGGGGTACCCCTAGGGGCCTGGGCTAAAAACTATTTTGGCCATAACTTCTTCGTTACTCGCCCGACGGTCGATATTTATGTCCACAGAATCCTTATCTATAGGCCTAAGACCCCTAATGATCGGAATTCCTATCCATTGTGGCGAACAAAGAGTTTCAATTTTCGGGCCGGGCCCTAGGGGTCCCCCAAAGGGCTCGAGGGCTGAAAAATCATCCGAAACGAAATGTTGATTTTTTCACACATTAGCATATACACATGTATATATGGCATTTTAAAGTGAGCTTGCGTAATTTAAAGGCCCAGATCGCGGGTAAATCGGCCGAATACACCCCAAAATAGTCAATTTTTTGCTTGTTTTGGACACGCACGAAGTTCTTGTAAAGTAAAATAATAGGAAAAGTGGATTTTGACTTTTTGGGGGATAGCCCTTGGAATAAGGTTTCCAACGCCGCTTGAATCGGCCAAATTGGACAAATAGCTTAGAAGTTATGGGAAAAACAGTGGAACTGCGCGAAACGGGACCCGACGTAAAAACTATTTTGGCCATAACTTCTTCGTTTCTCGCACGATTCTGTAATTCTTTATGTCCATGGAATCCTTATCTAAAGGCCCAAGACCCCTAATGATTGGAATTCCTATCCATCGTGCTGAACAAATAGCTTCAATTTTTGGGCCGAACCCTAGGGGTACCCCCTAGGGGCCTAGGCTAAAAACTATTTTTGTCATAACTTCTTCGTTACTCGCCCGACGGTCGATCTTTATGTCCACAGAATCCTTATCTATAGGCCTAAGACCCCTAATGATCGGAATTCCTGTCCATCGTGCCGAACAAAGAGTTTCAATTTTCGGGTCGGGCCCTAGGGGTCCCCCTAGAGGCTCGAGGGCTGAAAAATCATCCGAAACGAAATGTTGATTTTTTCGCACATTAGCATATACACATGTATTTATGGCATTTTAAATTGAGCTTGCGTAATTTGAAGACCCAGATCGCGCGTAAATCGGCCGAATACACCCCAAAATAGGCACTTTTTCGCTTGTTTTGGACACTCTCGAAGTTCTTGTAAAGCAAAATAATAGCAAAAGTGGATTTTGACTTTTTGGAGGATAGCCCTTGGAATAAGGCTTCCAACGCCGCTTGAAACGGCCAAATCGGACAATTAGCCTAGAAGTTATGGCAAAAATAGTGGAACTGCGCAAAACGGGACCCGACGCAAAAACTATTTTGGCCATAACTTCTTTGTTACTCGCCCGATTCGGACGATCTTTATGTCCAAACAATCATTATTTAAATGCTTAAGACCCCTAATGATCGGAATTCTTGTCCATCGTGCCAAACAAAGAGCTTCAATTTTCGTGCTGGGCCCTTAGGGTACCCCTAGGGGCTCGGGGGCTGAAAAATCATCTGAAACAAAATGTTGAATTTTTCGCACATTAGCACATACACATGTATTTATGGCATTTTAAAGTGAGCTTGCGTAATTTGAAGGCCCAGATCGCGGGTAAATCGGCCGAATACACCCCAAAATAGTCACTTTTTCGCTTGTTTTGGACACTCACAAAGTTCTTGTAAAGCAAAATAATAGGAAAAGTAGATTTTGACTTGTTGGGGGATAGCCCTTGGAATAAGGTTTCCAACGCCCCTTGAATCGGCCAAATCAGACAAATAGCCTAGAAGTTATGGCAAAAATAGTGGAACTGCGCAAAACGAGACCCGACGCAAAAACTTTTTTGGCCATAACTTCATCATTTCTAGCACGATTCGGTCAATCTTTATGTCCATGGAATCCTTATCTAAAGGCCCAAGACCCCTAATGATTGTAATTCCTATCTATCGTGCTGAACAAAGAGCTCCAATTTTTGGGCCGAACCCTAGGGGTATCCCTAGGGGCCTGGGCTAAAAACTGTTTTGGCCATAACTTCTTCATTACACGCCCGACGGTCGATCTTTATGTCCACAGAATCCTTATCTGTAGGCCTAAGACCCCTAATGATCGGAATTCCTGTCCATCGTGCTGAACAAAGAGTTTCAATTTTCGGGTCGTGCCCTAGGGGTCCACCTAGGGGCTCGAGGGCAGAAAAATCATCCGAACGAAATGTTGATTTTTTCGCACATTAGCATATACACATGTATTTATGGCATTTTAAAGTGAGCTTTCGTAATTTGAAGGCCCAGATCACGGGTAAATCGGCCAAATACACCCCTAAAAAGTCACTTTTCGCTTGTTTTGGACACTCACGAAGTTCTTGTAAAGCAAAATCATAGGAAAAGTGGATTTTGACTTTTGGGGGGATAGCCCTTGGAATAAGGTTTCCAACGCCGTTAGAATCGGCCAAATCGGACAAATAGCCTAGAAGTTATGGCAAAAATAGTGGAACTGCGCAAAACGGGACCCGACGTAAAAACTCTTTTGGCCATAACTTCTTCGTTTCTCGCACGATTCGGTAAATCTTTATGTCCATGGAATCCTTATCTAAATGCCCAAGACCCCTAATGATTGGAATTCCTATCCATCGTGCTGAACAAAGAGCTCCAATTTTTGGGCCGAACCCTAGGGGTATCCCTAGGGGCCTGGGCTAAAAACTGTTTTGGCCATAACTTCTTCATTACACGCCCGACGGTCGATCTTTATGGCCACAGAATCCTTATCTATAGGCCTAAGACCCCTAATGATCGGAATTCCTGTCCATCGTGCCGAACAAAGAGTTTCAATTTTCGGGTCGGGCCCTAGGGGTCCCCCTAGAGGCTCGAGGGCTGAAAAATCATCCGAAACGAAATGTTGATTTTTTCGCACATTAGCATATACACATGTATTTATGGCATTTTAAATTGAGCTTGCGTAATTTAAAGACCCAGATCGCGCGTAAATCGGCCGAATACACCCCAAAATAGGCACTTTTTCGCTTGTTTTGGACACTTTCGAAGTTCTTGTAAAGCAAAATAATAGCAAAAGTGGATTTTGACTTTTTGGAGGATAGCCCTTGGAATAAGGCTTCCAACGCCGCTTGAAACGGCCAAATCGGACAATTAGCCTAGAAGTTATGGCAAAAATAGTGGAACTGCGCAAAACGGGACCCGACGCAAAAACTATTTTGGCCATAACTTCTTTGTTACTCGCCCGATTCGGACGATCTTTATGTCCAAACAATCATTATTTAAATGCTTAAGACCCCTAATGATCGGAATTCTTGTCCATCGTGCCAAACAAAGAGCTTCAATTTTCGTGCTGGGCCCTTAGGGTACCCCTAGGGGCTCGGGGGCTGAAAAATCATCTGAAACAAAATGTTGAATTTTTCGCACATTAGCACATACACATGTATTTATGGCATTTTAAAGTGAGCTTGCGTAATTTGAAGGCCCAGATCGCGGGTAAATCGGCCGAATACACCCCAAAATAGTCACTTTTTCGCTTGTTTTGGACACTCACAAAGTTCTTGTAAAGCAAAATAATAGGAAAAGTAGATTTTGACTTTTTGGGGGATAGCCCTTGGAATAAGGTTTCCAACGCCCCTTGAATCGGCCAAATCAGACAAATAGCCTAGAAGTTATGGCAAAAATAGTGGAACTGCGCAAAACGAGACCCGACGCAAAAACTTTTTTGGCCATAACTTCATCATTTCTAGCACGATTCGGTCAATCTTTATGTCCATGGAATCCTTATCTAAAGGCCCAAGACCCCTAATGATTGTAATTCCTATCTATCGTGCTGAACAAAGAGCTCCAATTTTTGGGCCGAACCCTAGGGGTATCCCTAGGGGCCTGGGCTAAAAACTGTTTTGGCCATAACTTCTTCATTACACGCCCGACGGTCGATCTTTATGTCCACAGAATCCTTATCTATAGGCCTAAGACCCCTAATGATCGGAATTCCTGTCCATCGTGCTGAACAAAGAGTTTCAATTTTCGGGTCGTGCCCTAGGGGTCCACCTAGGGGCTCGAGGGCAGAAAAATCATCCGAACGAAATGTTGATTTTTTCGCACATTAGCATATACACATGTATTTATGGCATTTTAAAGTGAGCTTTCGTAATTTGAAGGCCCAGATCACGGGTAAATCGGCCAAATACACCCCTAAAAAGTCACTTTTCGCTTGTTTTGGACACTCACGAAGTTCTTGTAAAGCAAAATCATAGGAAAAGTGGATTTTGACTTTTGGGGGGATAGCCCTTGGAATAAGGTTTCCAACGCCGTTAGAATCGGCCAAATCGGACAAATAGCCTAGAAGTTATGGCAAAAATAGTGGAACTGCGCAAAACGGGACCCGACGTAAAAACTCTTTTGGCCATAACTTCTTCGTTTCTCGCACGATTCGGTAAATCTTTATGTCCATGGAATCCTTATCTAAATGCCCAAGACCCCTAATGATTGGAATTCCTATCCATCGTGCTGAACAAAGAGCTCCAATTTTTGGGCCGAACCCTAGGGGTATCCCTAGGGGCCTGGGCTAAAAACTGTTTTGGCCATAACTTCTTCATTACACGCCCGACGGTCGATCTTTATGGCCACAGAATCCTTATCTATAGGCCTAAGACCCCTAATGATCGGAATTCCTGTCCATCGTGCCGAACAAAGAGTTTCAATTTTTGGGTCGGGCCCTAGGGGTCCCCCTAGAGGCTCGAGGGCTGAAAAATCATCCGAAACGAAATGTTGATTTTTTCGCACATTAGCATATACACATGTATTTATGGCATTTTAAATTGAGCTTGCGTAATTTGAAGACCCAGATCGCGCGTAAATCGGCCGAATACACCCCAAAATAGGCACTTTTTCGCTTGTTTTGGACACTTTCGAAGTTCTTGTAAAGCAAAATAATAGCAAAAGTGGATTTTGACTTTTTGGAGGATAGCCCTTGGAATAAGGCTTCCAACGCCGCTTGAAACGGCCAAATCGGACAATTAGCCTAGAAGTTATGGCAAAAATAGTGGAACTGCGCAAAACGGGACCCGACGCAAAAACTATTTTGGCCATAACTTCTTTGTTACTCGCCCGATTCGGACGATCTTTATGTCCAAACAATCATTATTTAAATGCTTAACACCCCTAATGATCGGAATTCTTGTCCATCGTGCCAAACAAAGAGCTTCAATTTTCGTGCTGGGCCCTTAGGGTACCCGTAGGGGCTCGGGGGCTGAAAAATCATCTGAAACAAAATGTTGAATTTTTCGCACATTAGCACATACACATGTATTTATGGCATTTTAAAGTGAGCTTGCGTAATTTGAAGGCCCAGATCGCGGGTAAATCGGCCGAATACACCCCAAAATAGTCACTTTTTCGCTTGTTTTGGACACTCACAAAGTTCTTGTAAAGCATAATAATAGGAAAAGTAGATTTTGACTTGTTGGGGGATAGCCCTTGGAATAAGGTTTCCAACGCCCCTTGAATCGGCCAAATCAGACAAATAGCCTAGAAGTTATGGCAAAAATAGTGGAACTGCGCAAAACGAGACCCGACGCAAAAACTTTTTTGGCCATAACTTCATCATTTCTAGCACGATTCGGTCAATCTTTATGTCCATGGAATCCTTATCTAAAGGCCCAAGACCCCTAATGATTGTAATTCCTATCTATCGTGCTGAACAAAGAGCTCCAATTTTTGGGCCGAACCCTAGGGGTATCCCTAGGGGCCTGGGCTAAAAACTGTTTTGGCCATAACTTCTTCATTACACGCCCGACGGTCGATCTTTATGTCCACAGAATCCTTATCTATAGGCCTAAGACCCCTAATGATCGGAATTCCTGTCCATCGTGCTGAACAAAGAGTTTCAATTTTCGGGTCGTGCCCTAGGGGTCCACCTAGGGGCTCGAGGGCAGAAAAATCATCCGAACGAAATGTTGATTTTTTCGCACATTAGCATATACACATGTATTTATGGCATTTTAAAGTGAGCTTTCGTAATTTGAAGGCCCAGATCACGGGTAAATCGGCCAAATACACCCCTAAAAAGTCACTTTTCGCTTGTTTTGGACACTCACGAAGTTCTTGTAAAGCAAAATCATAGGAAAAGTGGATTTTGACTTTTGGGGGGATAGCCCTTGGAATAAGGTTTCCAACGCCGTTAGAATCGGCCAAATCGGACAAATAGCCTAGAAGTTATGGCAAAAATAGTGGAACTGCGCAAAACGGGACCCGACGTAAAAACTCTTTTGGCCATAACTTCTTCGTTTCTCGCACGATTCGGTAAATCTTTATGTCCATGGAATCCTTATCTAAATGCCCAAGACCCCTAATGATTGGAATTCCTATCCATCGTGCTGAACAAAGAGCTCCAATTTTTGGGCCGAACCCTAGGGGTATCCCTAGGGGCCTGGGCTAAAAACTGTTTTGGCCATAACTTCTTCATTACACGCCCGACGGTCGATCTTTATGGCCACAGAATCCTTATCTATAGGCCTAAGACCCCTAATGATCGGAATTCCTGTCCATCGTGCCGAACAAAGAGTTTCAATTTTCGGGTCGAGCCCTAGGGGTCCCCCTAGAGGCTCGAGGGCTGAAAAATCATCCGAAACGAAATGTTGATTTTTTCGCACATTAGCATATACACATGTATTTATGGCATTTTAAATTGAGCTTGCGTAATTTGAAGACCCAGATCGCGCGTAAATCGGCCGAATACACCCCAAAATAGGCACTTTTTCGCTTGTTTTGGACACTCTCGAAGTTCTTGTAAAGCAAAATAATAGCAAAAGTGGATTTTGACTTTTTGGAGGATAGCCCTTGGAATAAGGCTTCCAACGCCGCTTGAAACGGCCAAATCGGACAATTAGCCTAGAAGTTATGGCAAAAATAGTGGAACTGCGCAAAACGAGACCCGACGCAAAAACTATTTTGGCCATAACTTCTTTGTTACTCGCCCGATTCGGACGATCTTTATGTCCAAACAATCATTATTTAAATGCTTAAGACCCCTAATGATCGGAATTCTTGTCCATCGTGCCAAACAAAGAGCTTCAATTTTCGTGCTGGGCCCTTAGGGTACCCCTAGGGGCTCGGGGAGCTGAAAAATCATCTGAAACAAAATGTTGAATTTTTCGCACATTAGCACATACACATGTATTTATGGCATTTTAAAGTGAGCTTGCGTAATTTGAAGGCCCAGATCGGGGGTAAATCGGCCGAATACACCCCAAAATAGTCACTTTTTCGCTTGTTTTGGACACTCACAAAGTTCTTGTAAAGCAAAATAATAGGAAAAGTAGATTTTGACTTTATGGGGGATAGCCCTTGGAATAAGGTTTCCAACTCCCCTTGAATCGGCCAAATCAGAAAAATAGCCTAGAAGTTATGGCAAAAATATTGGAACTGCGCAAAACGAGACCCGACGCAAAAACTTTTTTGGCCATAACTTCATCATTTCTAGCACGATTCGGTCAATCTTTATGTCCATGGAATCCTTATCTAAAGGCCCAAGACCCCTAATGATTGTAATTCCCATCTATCGTGCTGAACAAAGAGCTCCAATTTTTGGGCCGAACCCTAGGGGTATCCCTAGGGGCCTGGGCTAAAAACTGTTTTGGCCATAACTTCTTCATTACACGCCCGACGGTCGATCTTTATGTCCACAGAATCCTTATCTATAGGCCTAAGACCCCTAATGATCGGAATTCCTGTCCATCGTGCTGAACAAAGAGTTTCAATTTTCGGGTCGTGCCCTAGGGGTCCACCTAGGGGCTCGAGGGCAGAAAAATCATCCGAACGAAATGTTGATTTTTTCGCACATTAGCATATACACATGTATTTATGGCATTTTAAAGTGAGCTTTCGTAATTTGAAGGCCCAGATCACGGGTAAATCGGCCAAATACACCCCTAAAAAGTCACTTTTCGCTTGTTTTGGACACTCACGAAGTTCTTGTAAAGCAAAATCATAGGAAAAGTGGATTTTGACTTTTGGGGGGATAGCCCTTGGAATAAAGTTTCCAACGCCGTTAGAATCGGCCAAATCGGACAAATAGCCTAGAAGTTATGGCAAAAATAGTGGAACTGCGCAAAACGGGACCCGACGTAAAAACTCTTTTGGCCATAACTTCTTCGTTTCTCGCACGATTCGGTAAATCTTTATGTCCATGGAATCCTTATCTAAATGCCCAAGACCCCTAATGATTGGAATTCCTATCCATCGTGCTGAACAAAGAGCTCCAATTTTTGGGCCGAACCCTAGGGGTATCCCTAGGGGCCTGGGCTAAAAACTGTTTTGGCCATAACTTCTTCATTACACGCCCGACGGTCGATCTTTATGGCCACAGAATCCTTATCTATAGGCCTAAGACCCCTAATGATCGGAATTCCTGTCCATCGTGCCGAACAAAGAGTTTCAATTTTCGGGTCGGGCCCTAGGGGTCCCCCTAGAGGCTCGAGGGCTGAAAAATCATCCGAAACGAAATGTTGATTTTTTCGCACATTAGCATATACACATGTATTTATGGCATTTTAAATTGAGCTTGCGTAATTTGAAGACCCAGATCGCGCGTAAATCGGCCGAATACACCCCAAAATAGGCACTTTTTCGCTTGTTTTGGACACTCTCGAAGTTCTTGTAAAGCAAAATAATAGCAAAAGTGGATTTTGACTTTTTGGAGGATAACCCTTGGAATAAGGCTTCCAACGCCGCTTGAAACGGCCAAATCGGACAATTAGCCTAGAAGTTATGGCAAAAATAGTGGAACTGCGCAAAACGAGACCCGACGCAAAAACTATTTTGGCCATAACTTCTTTGTTACTCGCCCGATTCGGACGATCTTTATGTCCAAACAATCATTATTTAAATGCTTAAGACCCCTAATGATCGGAATTCTTGTCCATCGTGCCAAACAAAGAGCTTCAATTTTCGTGCTGGGCCCTTAGGGTACCCCTAGGGGCTCGGGGGCTGAAAAATCATCTGAAACAAAATGTTGAATTTTTCGCACATTAGCACATACACATGTATTTATGGCATTTTAAAGTGAGCTTGCGTAATTTGAAGGCCCAGATCGCGGGTAAATCGGCCGAATACACCCCAAAATAGTCACTTTTTCGCTTGTTTTGGACACTCACAAAGTTCTTGTAAAGAAAAATAATAGGAAAAGTAGATTTTGACTTTTTGGGGGATAGCCCTTGGAATAAGGTTTCCAACGCCCCTTGAATCGGCCAAATCAGACAAATAGCCTAGAAGTTATGGCAAAAATAGTGGAACTGCGCAAAACGAGACCCGACGCAAAAACTTTTTTGGCCATAACTTCATCATTTCTAGCACGATTCAGTCAATCTTTATGTCCATGGAATCCTTATCTAAAGGCCCAAGACCCCTAATGATTGTAATTCCTATCTATCGTGCTGAACAAAGAGCTCCAATTTTTGGGCCGAACCCTAGGGGTATCCCTAGGGGCCTGGGCTAAAAACTGTTTTGGCCTTAACTTCTTCATTACACGCCCGACGGTCGATCTTTATGTCCACAGAATCCTTATCTATAGGCCTAAGACCCCTAATGATCGGAATTCCTGTCCATCGTGCTGAACAAAGAGTTTCAATTTTCGGGTCGTGCCCTAGGGGTCCACCTAGGGGCTCGAGGGCAGAAAAATCATCCGAACGAAATGTTGATTTTTTCGCACATTAGCATATACACATGTATTTATGGCATTTTAAAGTGAGCTTTCGTAATTTGAAGGCCCAGATCACGGGTAAATCGGCCAAATACACCCCTAAAAAGTCACTTTTTCTATTGTTTTGGACACTCACGAAGTTCTTGTAAAGCAAAATAATAGGAAAAGTGGATTTTGACTTTTTGGGGGATAGCCCTTGGAATAAGGTTTCCAACGCCGTTAGAATCGGCCAAATCGGACAAATAGCCTAGAAGTTATGGCAAAAATAGTGGAACTGCGCAAAACGGGACCCGAAGTAAAAACTCTTTTGGCCATAACTTCTTCGTTTCTCGCACGATTCGGTAAATCTTTATGTCCATGGAATCCATATCTAAAGGCCCAAGACCCCTAATGATTGGAATTCCTATCCATCGTGCTAAACAAAGAGCTCCAATTTTTGGGCCGAACCCTAGGGGTACCCCTAGGGGCCTAGGTTAAAAACTATTTTGGCCATAACTTCTTCGTTACTCGCCCGACGGTCGATCTTTATGTCCACAGAATCCTTATCTATAGGCCTAAGACCCTTATTGATAAGAATTCCTGTCCATCGTGCCGAACAATGAGTTTCAATTTTCGGGCCGGGCCCTAGGGCTCAAGGGCTGAAAAATCATCCGAAACGAAATGTTGATTTTTTCGCACATTAGCATATACACATGTATTTATGGCATTTTAAAGTGAGCTTGCGTAATTTAAAGACCCAGATCGCTCGTAAATCGGCCGAATACACCCCAAAATAGTCACTTTTCGCTTGTTTTCGGACAAATAGCCTAGAAGTTATGGCAAAAATAGCGGAACTGCGCAAAACGGGAACCGACGCAAAAACTATTTTGGCCATAACTTCTTCGTTACTCGCCCGATTCGGTCAATCTTTATGTCCAAAAAATCATTATTTAAAGTCTTAAGACCCCTAATGATCCGAATTCTTGTCCATCGTGCCAAACAAAGAGCTTCAATTTTCGGGCTGGGCCCTAAGGGTATCCCTAGGGCTCGGGGCTGAAAAATCATCTGAAACAAAATGTTGATTTTTTCGCACATTAGCACATACACATGTATTTATGGCTTTTTAAAGTGAGCTTGCGTAATTTGAAGGCCCAGATCGCGGGTAAATCGGCCGAATACACCCCAAAATAGTCACTTTTTCGCTTGTTTTGGACACTCACAAAGTTCTTGTAGAGCAAAATAATAGGAAAAGTAGATTTTGACTTTTTGGGGGATAGCCCTCGGAATAAGGTTTCCAACGCCGCTTGAAACGGCCAAATCGGACAATTAGCCTAGAAGTTATGGCAAAAATAGTGGAACTGCGCAAAACGGGACCCGACGCAAAAACTATTTTGGCCATAACTTCTTCGTTACTCGCCCGATTCGGTCAATCTTTATGTCCAAAAAATCATTATTTAAAGGCTTGAGACCCCTAATGATCGGAATTCCTGTCCATCGTGCCGAACAAAGAGTTTCAATTTTCGGGCCGGGCCCTGGGGTCCCCCTAGGGGCTCAGGGGCTGAAAAATCATCCGAAACGAAATGTTGATTTTTTCGCACATTAGCACATACACGTGTATTTATGGCTTTTTAAAGTGAGCTTGCGTAATTTGAAGGCCCAGATCGCGGGTAAATCGGCTGAATACACCCCAAAATAGTCACTTTTTCGCTTGTTTTGGACGCTCACAAAGTTCTTGTAGAGCAAAATAATAGGAAAAGTAGATTTTGACTTTTTAGGGGATAGCCCTTGGAATAAGGTTTCCAACGCCCCTTGAATCGGCCAATCAGACAAATAGCCTAGAAGTTATGGCAAAAATAGTGGAACTGCGCAAAACGGGACCCGACGTGAAAACTATTTTGGCCATAACTTCTTCGTTTCTCGCACGATTCGGTAAATCTTTATGTCCATGGAATCCTTATCTAAAGGCCCAAGACCCCTAATGATTGGAATTCCTATCCATCGTGCTGAACAAAGAGCTCCAATTTTTGGGCCGAATCCTAGGGGTACCCCTAGGGGCCTAGGCTAAAAACTATTTAGGCCATAACTTCTTCGTTACTCGCCCGACGGTCGATCTTTATGTCCACAGAATCCTTATCTATAGGCCAAAGACCCCTAATGATCGGAATTCCTGTCCATCGTGCCGAACAAAGAGTTTCAATTTTCGGGCCGTGCCCTAGGGGTACCTCTAGGGGCTCGAGGGCTGAAAAATCATCCGAACGAAATGTTGATTTTTTCACACATTAGCATATACACATGTATTTATGGCATTTTAAAGTTAGCTTGCGTAATTTGAAGGCCCAGATCGCGGGTATATCGGCCAAATACACCCCAAAATAGTCACTTTTTCGCTTGTTTTGGACACTCACGAAGTTCTTGTAAAGCAAAATAATAGGAAAAGTGGATTTTGACTTTTGGGGGGATAGCCCTTTGAATAAGGTTTCCAACGCCGCTTGAATCGGCCAAATCGGACAAATAGCCTAGAAGTTATGGCAAAAATAGTGGAACTGCGCAAAACGGGACCCGACGTGAAAACTATTTTGGCCATAACTTCTTCGTTTCTCGCACGATTCGGTAAATCTTTATGTCCATGGAATCCTTATCTAAAGGCCCAAGACCCCTAATGATTGGAATTCCTATCCATCGTGCTGAACAAAGAGCTCCAATTTTTGGGCCGAACCCTAGGGGTATCCCTAGGGGCCTGGGCTAAAAACTGTTTTGGCCATAACTTCTTCATTACACGCCCGACGGTCGATCTTTATGTCCACAGAATCCTTATCTATAGGCCTAAAACCCCTAATGATCGGAATTCATGTCCATCGTGCTGAACAAAGAGTTTCAATTTTTGGGCCGTTCCCTAGGGGTCCCTCTAGGGGCTCGAGGACTGAAAAATCATCCGAACGAAATGTTGATTTTTTTGCACATTAGCATATACACATGTATTTATGGCATTTTAAAGTTAACTTGCGTAATTTGAAGGCCCAGATCGCGGCTAAATCGGCCAAATACACCCCAAAATAGTCACTTTTTCGCTTGTTTTGAACACTCACGAAGTTATGGTAAAACAAAATAATAGGAAAAGTGGATTTTGACTTTTTGGGGGATAGCCCTTGGAATAAGGTTTCCAACGCCGCTTGAATCGGCCAAATCGGACAAATAGCCTAGAAGTTATGGCAAAAATAGTGGAAGTGCGCAAAACGGGACCCGACGCAAAAACTATTTTGGCCATAACTTCTTCGTTACTCGCCCGATTCGGTCGATCTTTATGTCCAAAAAATCCTTATTTAAAGACCTAAGACCCTTAATGATCGGTATTCTTGTCCATCATGCCGAACAAAGAGCTTTAATTTTTGGGCCGAACCCTAGGGGTATCCCTAGGGGCCTGGCTAAAAACTGTTTTGGCCATAACTTCTTCATTACACGCCCGACGGTCGATCTTTATGTCCACAGAATCCTTATCTATAGGCCTAAGACCCCTAATGATCGGAATTCATGTCCACCGTGCTGAACAAAGAGTTTCAATTTTCGGGCCGTGCCCTAAGGGTCCCTCTAGGGGCTCGAGGGCTGAAAAATCATCCGATTGAAATTTTGATTTTTTCGCACATTAGCATATACACATGTATTTATGGCATTTTAAAGTGAGCTTGCGTAATTTGAAGGCCCAGATCACGGGTAAATCGGCCGAATACACCCCAAAATAGTCACTTTTTCGCTTGTTTTGGAGACTCACAAAGTTCTTGTAAAGCAAAATAATAGGAAAAGTGGATTTTGACTTTTTGGGGGATAGCCCTTGGAATAAGGTTTCCAACGCCGCTTGAATCTCGGACAAATAGCCTAGAAGTTATGGCAAAAATAGTGGAAGTGTGCAAAACGGGACCCGACGCAAAAACTGTTTTGGCCATAACTTCTTCGTTACTCGCCCGATTCGGTCGATCTTTATGTCCAAAAAATCCTTATTGAAAGGCCTAAGACCCTTAATGATCGGAATTTTTGTCCATCATGCCGAACAAAGAGCTTCAATTTTCGGGCTGGGCCCTAAGGGTACCTTTAGGGGCTCGGGGGCTGAAAAAACATCTGAAACAAAATGTTGATTTATTCGCAGATTAGCACACACACATGTATTTATGGCATTTTAAAGTGAGCTTGCGTAATTTGAAGGCCCAGATCGCGGGTAAATCGGCCGAATACAACCCAAAATAGTCACTTTTTCGCTTGTTTTGGACACTCACGAAGTTCTGGTAAAGCAAAATAATAGGAAAAGTGGATTTGGAATTTTTGGGGGATAGCCCTTGGAATAAGGTTTCCAACGCCGCTTGAAACGGCCAAATCGGACAATTAGCCTAGAAGGTATGGCAAAAATAGTGGAACTGCGCAAAACGGGACCCGACGCAAAAACTATTTTGGCCATAACTTCTTCGTTTCTCGCACGATTCGGTAAATCTTTATGTCCATGGAATCCTTATCTAAAGGCCCAAGACCCCTAATGATTGGAATTCCTATCCATCGTGCTGAACAAAGAGCTGCAATTTTTGGGCCAAACTCTAGGGGTACACGTAGGGGCCTAGGCTAAAAACTATTTTGGCCATAACTTCTTCGTTACTCGCCCGACGGTCGATCTTTATGTCCACATAATCCTTATCTATAGGCCTAAGACCCCTAATGATCGGAATTCCTGTCCATCGTGCGGAACAAAGAGTTTTAATTTTCGGGCCGGGCCCTAGGGGTCCCCCTAGGGGCTCGAGGGCTGAAAAATCATCCGAAACGAAATGTTGATTTTTTCGCACATTAGCATATACACATGTATTTATGGCATTTTAAAGTGAGCTTGCGTAATTTGAAGGCCCAGATCGCGGGTAAATCGGCCGAATACACCCCAAAATAGTCACTTTTTCGCTTGTTTTGGACACTCATGAAGTTCTGGTAAAGCAAAATAATAGGAAAAGTGGATTTTGACTTTTTGGGGGATAACCCTTGGAATAAGGTTTCCAACGCCGCTTGAAACGGCCAAATCGGACAAATAGCCTAGAAGTTATGGCAAAAATAGTGGAACTGCGCAAAACGGGACCCGACGTGAAAACTATTTTGGCCATAACTTCTTCGTTTCTCGCACGATTCGGTAAATCTTTATGTCCATGGAATCCTTATCTAAATGCCCAAGACCCCTAATGATTGGAATTCCTATCCATCGTGCTGAACAAAGAGCTCCAATTTTTGGGCCGAATCCTAGGGGTACCCCTAGGGGCCTAGGCTAAAAACTATTTAGGCCATAACTTCTTCGTTACTCCCCCGACGGTCGATCTTTATGTCCACAGAATCCTTATCTATAGGCCTAAGACCCCTAATGATCGGAATTCCTGTCCATCGTGCCGAACAAAGAGTTTCAATTTTCGGGCCGTGCCCTAGGGGTACCTCTAGGGGCTCGAGGGCTGAAAAATCATCCGAACGAAATGTTGATTTTTTCACACATTAGCATATACACATGTATTTATGGCATTTTAAAGTTAGCTTGCGTAATTTGAAGGCCCAGATCGCGGGTATATCGGCCAAATACACCCCAAAATAGTCACTTTTTCGCTTGTTTTGGACACTCACGAAGTTCTTGTAAAGCAAAATAATAGGAAAAGTGGATTTTGACTTTTGGGGGGATAGCCCTTTGAATAAGGTTTCCAACGCCGCTTGAATCGGCCAAATCGGACAAATAGCCTAGAAGTTATGGCAAAAATAGTGGAACTGCGCAAAACGGGACCCGACGTGAAAACTATTTTGGCCATAACTTCTTCGTTTCTCGCACGATTCGGTAAATCTTTATGTCCATGGAATCCTTATCTAAAGGCCCAAGACCCCTAATGATTGGAATTCCTATCCATCGTGCTGAACAAAGAGCTCCAATTTTTGGGACGAACCCTAGGGGTATCCCTAGGGGCCTGGGCTAAAAACTGTTTTGGCCATAACTTCTTCATTACACGCCCGACGGTCGATCTTTATGTCCACAGAATCCTTATCTATAGGCCTAAAACCCCTAATGATCGGAATTCATGTCCATCGTGCTGAACAAAGAGTTTCAATTTTTGGGCCGTTCCCTAGGGGTCCCTCTAGGGGCTCGAGGGCTGAAAAATCATCCGAACGAAATGTTGATTTTTTTGCACATTAGCATATACACATGTATTTATGGCATTTTAAAGTTAACTTGCGTAATTTGAAGGCCCAGATCGCGGCTAAATCAGCCAAATACACCCCAAAATAGTCACTTTTTCGCTTGTTTTGAACACTCACGAAGTTATGGTAAAACAAAATAATAGGAAAAGTGGATTTTGACTTTTTGGGGGATAGCCCTTGGAATAAGGTTTCCAACGCCGCTTGAATCGGCCAAATCGGACAAATAGCCTAGAAGTTATGGCAAAAATAGTGGAAGTGCGCAAAACGGGACCCGACGCAAAAACTATTTTGGCCATAACTTCTTCGTTACTCGCCCGATTCGGTCGATCTTTATGTCCAAAAAATCCTTATTTAAAGACCTAAGACCCTTAATGATCGGTATTCTTGTCCATCATGCCGAACAAAGAGCTTTAATTTTTGGGCCGAACCCTAGGGGTATCCCTAGGGGCCTGGGCTAAAAACTGTTTTGGCCATAACTTCTTCATTACACGCCCGACGGTCGATCTTTATGTCCACAGAATCCTTATCTATAGGCCTAAGACCCCTAATGATCGGAATTCATGTCCACCGTGCTGAACAAAGAGTTTCAATTTTCGGGCCGTGCCCTAAGGGTCCCTCTAGGGGCTCGAGGGCTGAAAAATCATCCGATTGAAATTTTGATTTTTTCGCACATTAGCATATACACATGTATTTATGGCATTTTAAAGTGAGCTTGCGTAATTTGAAGGCCCAGATCACGGGTAAATCGGCCGAATACACCCCAAAATAGTCACTTTTTCGCTTGTTTTGGAGACTCACAAAGTTCTTGTAAAGCAAAATAATAGGAAAAGTGGATTTTGACTTTTTGGGGGATAGCCCTTGGAATAAGGTTTCCAACGCCGCTTGAATCTCGGACAAATAGCCTAGAAGTTATGGCAAAAATAGTGGAAATGTGCAAAACGGGACCCGACGCAAAAACTGTTTTGGCCATAACTTCTTCGTTACTCGCCCGATTCGGTCGATCTTTATGTCCAAAAAATCCTTATTGAAAGGCCAAAGACCTTTAATGATCGGAATTTTTGTCCATCATGCCGAACAAAGAGCTTCAATTTTCGGGCTGGGCCCTAAGGGTACCTTTAGGGGCTCGGGGGCTGAAAAAACATCTGAAACAAAATGTTGATTTATTCGCAGATTAGCACATACACATGTATTTATGGCATTTTAAAGTGAGCTTGCGTAATTTGAAGGCCCAGATCGCGGGTAAATCGGCCGAATACACCCCAAAATAGTCACTTTTTCAATTGTTTTGGACACTCACAAAGTTCTTGTAAAGCAAAATAATAGGAAAAGTGGATTTTGACTTTTTGGGGGATAGCCCTTGGAATAAGGTTTCCAACGCCCCTTGAATCGGCCAAATCAGACAAATAGCCTAAAAGTTATGGCAAAAATAGTAGAACTACGCAAAACGGGACCCGACGCAAAAACTTTTTTGGCCATAACTTCTTCGTTTCTCGCACGATTCGGTCAATCTTTATGTTCATGGAATCCTTATCTAAAGGCCCAAGACCCCTAATGATTGTAATTCCTATCCATCGTGCTGAACAAAGAGCTCCAATTTTTGGGCCGAACCCTAGGGGTATCCCTAGGGGCCTGGGCTAAAAACTGTTTTGGCCATAACTTCTTCATTACACGCCCTACGGTCGATCTTTATGTCCAAAGAATCCTTATCTATAAGCCTAAGACCCCTAATGATCGGAATTCACTTCCATCGTGCCGAACAAAGAGTTTCAATTTTCGGGTCGTGCCCTAGGGGTCCCTCTAGGGGCTCGAGGGCTGAAAAATCATCCGAAACGAAATGTTGATTTTTTCGTACATTAGCATATAAACATGTATTTATGGCATTTTAAAGTTAGCTTGCGTAATTTTAAGGCCCAGATCACGGGTAAATCGGCGAAATACACCCCAAAATAGTCACTTTTTCGTTTGTTTTGGACACTCACGAAGTTCTTGTAAAGCAAAATAATAGGAAAAGTGGATTTTGACTTTTTGGGGGATAGCCCTTGGAATAAGGTTTCCAACGCCCCTTGAATCGGCCAAATCAGACAAATAGCCTAAAAGTTATGGCAAAAATAGTGGAACTGCGCAAAACGGGACCCGACGCAAAAACTTTTTTGGCCATGACTTCTTCGTTTCTCGCACGATTCGGTCAATCTTTATGTCCATGGAATCCTTATCTAAAGGCCCAAGACCCCTAATGATTGTAATTCCTATCCATCGTGCTGAACAAAGAGCTCCAATTTTTGGGCCGAACCCTAGGGGTATCACTAGGGGCCTGGGCTAAAAACTGTTTTGGCCATAACTTCTTCATTACACGCCCGACGGTCGATCTTTATGTCCACAGAATCCTTATCTATAGGCCTAAGACCCCTAATGATCGGAATTCATGTCCATCGTGCTGAACAAAGAGTTTCAATTTTCGGGCCGTGCCCTAGGGGTCCCTCTAGGGGCTCGAGGGCTGAAAAATCATCCGATTGAAATGTTGATTTTTTCGCACATTAGCAGATACACATGTATTTATGGCATTTTAATGTGAGCTTGCGTAATTTGAAGGCCCAGATCACGGGTAAATCGGCCGAATACACCCCAAAATAGTCACTTTTTCGCTTGTTTTGGAGACTCACAAAGTTCTTGTAAAGCAAAATAATAGGAAAAGTGGATTTTGACTTTTTGGGGGATAGCCCTTGGAATAAGGTTTCCAACGCCGCTTGAATCGGCCAAATCGGACAAATAGCCTAGAAGTTATGGTAAAAATAGTGGAAGTGCGCAAAACGGGACCCGACGCAAAAACTATTTTGGCCATAACTTCTTCGTTACTCGCCCGATTCGGTCGATCTTTATGTCCAAAAAATCCTTATTTAAAGGCCTAAGACCCTTAATGATCGGAATTCTTGTCCATCATGCCGAACAATGAGCTTTAATTTTCGGGCTGGGCCCTAAGATCATCTGAAACAAAATGTTGATTTTTTCGCACATTAGCACATACACATGTATTTATGGCATTTTAAAGTGAGCTTGCGTAATTTGAAGGCCCAGATCGCGGGTAAATCGGCCGAATACACCCCAAAATAGTCACTTTTTCGTTTGTTTTGGACACTCACAAAGTTCTTGTAAAGCAAAATTATAGGAAAAGTGGATTTTGACTTTTTGGGGGATAGCCCTTGGAATAAGGTTTCCAACGCCGCTTGAATCGGCCAAATCGGACAAATAGCCTAGAAGTTATGGCAAAAATAGTGGAACTGCGCAAAACGGGACCCGACGTAAAAACTATTTTGGCCATAACTTCTTCTTTTTTCCTACGATTCGGTAAATCTTTATGTCCATGAAATCCTTATCTAAAGGCCTAAGACCCCTAATGATTGGAATTCCTATCCATCGTGCTGAACAAAGAGCTCCAATTTTTGGGCCGAACCCTAGGGGGGCCTAGGCTAAAAACTATTTTGGCCATAACTTCTTCGTTACTCGCCCGACGGTCGATCTTTATGTCCACAGAATCCTTATCTATAGGCCTAAGACCCCTAATGATCGGAATTCCTGTCCATCGTGCCGAACAAAGAGTTTCAATTTTCGGGTCGGGCTGTAGGGGTCCCCCTATGGGCTCGAGGGCTGAAAAATCATCCGAAACGAAATGTTGATTTTTTCGCACATTAGCATATACACATGTATTTATGGCATTTTAATGTGAGCTTGCGTAATTTGAAGGCCCAGATCGTGGGTAAATCGGCCGAATACACCCCAAAATAGTCACTTTTTCGCTTGTTTTGGACACTCACAAAGTTCTTGTAAAGCAAAATAATAGGAAAAGTGGATTTTGACTTTTGGGGGGATAGCCCTTGGAATAAGGTTTCCAACGCCCCTTGAATCGGCCAAATCAGACAATTAGCCTAGAAGTTATGGCAAAAATAGTGGAACTGCGCAAAACGGGACCCGACGCAAAAACTTTTTTGGCCATAACTTCTTCGTTTCTCGCACGATTCGGTCAATCTTTATGTCCATGGAATCCTTATCTAAAGGCCCAAGACCCCTAATGATTGTAATTCCTATCCATCGTGCTGAATAAAGAGCTCCAATTTTTGGGCCGAACCCTAGGGGTATCCCTAGGGGCCTGGGCTAAAAACTGTTTTGGCCATAACTTCTTCATTACACGCCCGACGGTCGATCTTTATGTCCACAGAATCCTTATCTATAGGCCTAAGACCCCTAATGATCGGAATTCCTGTCCATCGTGCTGAACAAAGAGTTTCAATTTTCGGGCCATGCCCTAGGGGTCCCTCTAGGGGCTCGAGGGCTGAAAAATCATCCGAACGAAATGTTGATTTTTTCGCACATTAGCATATACACATGTATTTATGGCATTTTAAAGTTAGCTTGCGTAATTTGAAGGCCCAGATCGCGGGTAAATAGGCCAAATACACCCCAAAATAGTCACTTTTTCGCTTGTTTTGGACACTCACGAAGTTCTTGTAAAGCAAAATAATAGGAAAAGTGGATTTTGACTTTTGGGGGGATAGCCCTTGGAATAAGGTTTCCAACGCCGCTTGAATCGGCCAAATCGGACAAATAGCCTAGAAATTATGGCAAAAATAGTGGAACTGCGCAAAACGGGACCCGACGTGAAAACTATTTTGGCCATAAGTTCTTCGTTTCTCGCACGATTCGGTAAATCTTTATGTCCATGGAATCCTTATCTAAAGGCCCAAGACCCCTAATGATTGGAATTCCTATCCATCGTGCTGAACAAAGAGCTCCAATTATTGGGCCGAACCCTAGGGGTACCCCTAGGGGCCTAGGCTAAAAACTATTTTGGCCATAACTTCTTCGTTACTCGCCCGACGGTCGATCTTTATGTCCACAGAATCCTTATCTATAGGCCTAAGACCCCTAATGATCGGAATTCCTGTCCATCGTGCAGAACAAAGAGTTTCAATTTTCGGGCCGGGCCGTAGGGGTCCCCCTAGGGGCTCGAGGGCTGAAAAATCATCCGAAACAAAATGTTGATTTTTTCGCACATTAGCACATACACATGTATTTATGTCATTTTAAAGTGAGCTTGCGTAATTTGAAGGCCCAGATCGCGGGTAAATCGGCCGAATACACCCCAAAATAGTCACTTTTTCGTTTGTTTTGGACACTCACAAAGTTCTTGTAAAGCAAAATAATAGGAAAAGTGGATTTTGACTTTTTGGGAGATAGCCCTTGGAATAAGGTTTCCAACGCCGCTTGAATCGGCCAAATCAGACAAATAGCCTAGAAGTTATGGCAAAAATAGTGGAACTGCGCAAAACGGGACTCGACGGAAAAACTATTTTGGCCATAACTTATTCTTTTTTCGCACGATTCGGTAAATCTTTATGTTCATGGAATCCTTATCTAAAGGCCCAAGACCCCTAATGATTGGAATTCCTATCCATCGTGCTGAACAAAGAGCTCCAATTTTTGGGCCGAACCCTAGGGGGGCCTAGGCTAAAAACTATTTTGGCCATAACTTCTTCGTTACTCGCCCGACGGTCGATCTTTATGTCCACAGAATCCTTATCTATAGGCCTAAGACCCCTAATGATCGGAATTCCTGTCCATCGTGCCGAACTAAGAGTTTCAATTTTCGGGCCGGGCCGTAGGGGTCCCCCTAGGGGCTCGAGGGCTGAAAAATCATCCAAAACGAAATGTTGATTTTTTCGCACATTAGCATATACACATGTATTTATGGCATTTTAAAGTTAGCTTGCGTAATTTGAAGGCCCAGATCGCGGGTAAATAGGCCAAATACACCCCAAAATAGTCACTTTTTCGCTTGTTTTGGACACTCACAAAGTTCTTGTAAAACAAAATAATAGGAAAAGTGGGTTTTGACTTTTTGGGGGATAGCCCTTGGAATAAGGTTTCCAACGCTCCTTGAATCGGCCAAATCAGACAAATAGCCTAGAAGTTATGGCAAAAATAGTGGAACTGCGCAAAACGGGACCCGACGCAAAAACTTTTTTGGCCATAACTTCTTCGTTTCTCGCACAATTCGGTCAATCTTTATGTCCATGGAATCCTTATCTAAAGGCCCAAGACCCCTAATGATTGTAATCCCTATCCATCGTGCTGAACAAAGAGCTCCAATTTTTGGGCCGAACCCTAGGGGTATCCCTAGGGGCCTGGGCTAAAAACTGTTTTGGCCATAACTTCTTCATTACACGCCCGACGGTCGATCTTTATGTCCACAGAATCCTTATCTATAGGCCTAAGACCCCTAATGATCGGAATTCCTGTCCATCGTGTTGAACAAAGAGTTTCTATTTTCGGGCCATGCCCTAGGGGTCCCTCTAGGGGCTCGAGGGCTGAAAAATCATCCGAACGAAATGTTGATTTTTTCGCACATTAGCATATACACATGTATTTATGGCATTTTAAAGTTAGCTTGCGTAATTTGAAGGCCCAGATCGCGGGTAAATAGGCCAAATACACCCCAAAATAGTCACTTTTTCGCTTGTTTTGGACACTCACGAAGTTCTTGTAAAGCAAAATAATAGGAAAAGTGGATTTTGACTTTTGGGGGGATAGCCCTTGGAATAAGGTTTCCAACGCCGCTTGAATCAGCCAAATCGGACAAATAGCCTAGAAGTTATGGCAAAAATAGTGGAACTGCGCAAAACGGGACCCGACGTAAAAACTATTTTGGCCATAACTTCTTCGTTTCTCGCACGATTCGGTAAATCTTTATGTCCATGGAATCCTTATCTAAAGGCCCAAGACCCCTAATGATTGGAATTCCTATCCATCGTGCTGAACAAAGAGCTCCAATTTTTAGGCCAAACCCTAGGGGTACCCCTAGGGGCCTAGGCTAAAAACTATTTTGGCCATAACTTCTTCGTTACTCGCCCGACGGTCGATCTTTATGTCCACAGAATCCTTATCTATAGGCCTAAGACCCCTAATGATCGGAATTCCTGTCCATCGTGCCGAACAAAGAGTTTCAATTTTCGGGCCGGGCCGTAGGGGTCCCCTAGGGGCTCGAGGGCTGAAAAATCATCCGAAACGAAATGTTGATTTTTTCGCACATTAGCATATACACATGTATTTATGGCATTTTAATGTGAGCTTGCGTAATTTGAAGGCCCAGATCGTGGGTAAATCGGCCGAATACACCCCAAAATAGTCACTTTTTCGCTTGTTTTGGACACTCACAAAGTTCTTGTAAAGCAAAATAATAGGAAAAGTGGATTTTGACTTTTGGGGGGATAGCCCTTGGAATAAGGTTTCCAACGCCCCTTGAATCGGCCAAATCAGACAATTAGCCTAGAAGTTATGGCAAAAATAGTGGAACTGCGCAAAACGGGACCCGACGCAAAAACTTTTTTGGCCATAACTTCTTCGTTTCTCGCACGATTCGGTCAATCTTTATGTCCATGGAATCCTTATCTAAAGGCCCAAGACCCCTAATGATTGTAATTCCTATCCATCGTGCTGAATAAAGAGCTCCAATTTTTGGGCCGAACCCTAGGGGTATCCCTAGGGGCCTGGGCTAAAAACTGTTTTGGCCATAACTTCTTCATTACACGCCCGACGGTCGATCTTTATGTCCACAGAATCCTTATCTATAGGCCTAAGACCCCTAATGATCGGAATTCCTGTCCATCGTGCTGAACAAAGAGTTTCAATTTTCGGGCCATGCCCTAGGGGTCCCTCTAGGGGCTCGAGGGCTGAAAAATCATCCGAACGAAATGTTGATTTTTTCGCACATTAGCATATACACATGTATTTATGGCATTTTAAAGTTAGCTTGCGTAATTTGAAGGCCCAGATCGCGGGTAAATAGGCCAAATACACCCCAAAATAGTCACTTTTTCGCTTGTTTTGGACACTCACGAAGTTCTTGTAAAGCAAAATAATAGGAAAAGTGGATTTTGACTTTTGGGGGGATAGCCCTTGGAATAAGGTTTCCAACGCCGCTTGAATCGGCCAAATCGGACAAATAGCCTAGAAATTATGGCAAAAATAGTGGAACTGCGCAAAACGGGACCCGACGTGAAAACTATTTTGGCCATAAGTTCTTCGTTTCTCGCACGATTCGGTAAATCTTTATGTCCATGGAATCCTTATCTAAAGGCCCAAGACCCCTAATGATTGGAATTCCTATCCATCGTGCTGAACAAAGAGCTCCAATTATTGGGCCGAACCCTAGGGGTACCCCTAGGGGCCTAGGCTAAAAACTATTTTGGCCATAACTTCTTCGTTACTCGCCCGACGGTCGATCTTTATGTCCACAGAATCCTTATCTATAGGCCTAAGACCCCTAATGATCGGAATTCCTGTCCATCGTGCAGAACAAAGAGTTTCAATTTTCGGGCCGGGCCGTAGGGGTCCCCCTAGGGGCTCGAGGGCTGAAAAATCATCCGAAACAAAATGTTGATTTTTTCGCACATTAGCACATACACATGTATTTATGTCATTTTAAAGTGAGCTTGCGTAATTTGAAGGCCCAGATCGCGGGTAAATCGGCCGAATACACCCCAAAATAGTCACTTTTTCGTTTGTTTTGGACACTCACAAAGTTCTTGTAAAGCAAAATAATAGGAAAAGTGGATTTTGACTTTTTGGGAGATAGCCCTTGGAATAAGGTTTCCAACGCCGCTTGAATCGGCCAAATCAGACAAATAGCCTAGAAGTTATGGCAAAAATAGTGGAACTGCGCAAAACGGGACTCGACGGAAAAACTATTTTGGCCATAACTTATTCTTTTTTCGCACGATTCGGTAAATCTTTATGTTCATGGAATCCTTATCTAAAGGCCCAAGACCCCTAATGATTGGAATTCCTATCCATCGTGCTGAACAAAGAGCTCCAATTTTTGGGCCGAACCCTAGGGGGGCCTAGGCTAAAAACTATTTTGGCCATAACTTCTTCGTTACTCGCCCGACGGTCGATCTTTATGTCCACAGAATCCTTATCTATAGGCCTAAGACCCCTAATGATCGGAATTCCTGTCCATCGTGCCGAACTAAGAGTTTCAATTTTCGGGCCGGGCCGTAGGGGTCCCCCTAGGGGCTCGAGGGCTGAAAAATCATCCAAAACGAAATGTTGATTTTTTCGCACATTAGCATATACACATGTATTTATGGCATTTTAAAGTTAGCTTGCGTAATTTGAAGGCCCAGATCGCGGGTAAATAGGCCAAATACACCCCAAAATAGTCACTTTTTCGCTTGTTTTGGACACTCACAAAGTTCTTGTAAAACAAAATAATAGGAAAAGTGGGTTTTGACTTTTTGGGGGATAGCCCTTGGAATAAGGTTTCCAACGCTCCTTGAATCGGCCAAATCAGACAAATAGCCTAGAAGTTATGGCAAAAATAGTGGAACTGCGCAAAACGGGACCCGACGCAAAAACTTTTTTGGCCATAACTTCTTCGTTTCTCGCACAATTCGGTCAATCTTTATGTCCATGGAATCCTTATCTAAAGGCCCAAGACCCCTAATGATTGTAATCCCTATCCATCGTGCTGAACAAAGAGCTCCAATTTTTGGGCCGAACCCTAGGGGTATCCCTAGGGGCCTGGGCTAAAAACTGTTTTGGCCATAACTTCTTCATTACACGCCCGACGGTCGATCTTTATGTCCACAGAATCCTTATCTATAGGCCTAAGACCCCTAATGATCGGAATTCCTGTCCATCGTGTTGAACAAAGAGTTTCTATTTTCGGGCCATGCCCTAGGGGTCCCTCTAGGGGCTCGAGGGCTGAAAAATCATCCGAACGAAATGTTGATTTTTTCGCACATTAGCATATACACATGTATTTATGGCATTTTAAAGTTAGCTTGCGTAATTTGAAGGCCCAGATCGCGGGTAAATAGGCCAAATACACCCCAAAATAGTCACTTTTTCGCTTGTTTTGGACACTCACGAAGTTCTTGTAAAGCAAAATAATAGGAAAAGTGGATTTTGACTTTTGGGGGGATAGCCCTTGGAATAAGGTTTCCAACGCCGCTTGAATCAGCCAAATCGGACAAATAGCCTAGAAGTTATGGCAAAAATAGTGGAACTGCGCAAAACGGGACCCGACGTAAAAACTATTTTGGCCATAACTTCTTCGTTTCTCGCACGATTCGGTAAATCTTTATGTCCATGGAATCCTTATCTAAAGGCCCAAGACCCCTAATGATTGGAATTCCTATCCATCGTGCTGAACAAAGAGCTCCAATTTTTAGGCCAAACCCTAGGGGTACCCCTAGGGGCCTAGGCTAAAAACTATTTTGGCCATAACTTCTTCGTTACTCGCCCGACGGTCGATCTTTATGTCCACAGAATCCTTATCTATAGGCCTAAGACCCCTAATGATCGGAATTCCTGTCCATCGTGCCGAACAAAGAGTTTCAATTTTCGGGCCGGGCCGTAGGGGTCCCCTAGGGGCTCGAGGGCTGAAAAATCATCCGAAACGAAATGTTGATTTTTTCGCACATTAGCATATACACATGTATTTATGGCATTTTAAAGTGAGCTTGCGTAATTTGAAGGCCCAGATCGCGGGTAAATCGGCCGAATACACCCCAAAATAGTCACTTTTTCGTTTGTTTTGGACACTCACAAAGTTCTTGTAAAGCAAAATAATAGTAAAAGTGGATTTTGACTTTTTGGGGGATAGCCCTTGGAATAAGGTTTCCAACGCCGCTTGAATCGGCCAAATCGGACAAATAGCCAAGAAGTTATGGCAAAAATAGTGGAACTGCGCAAAACGGGACCCGACGTAAAAACTATTTTGGCCATAACTTCTTCGTTTCTCGCACGATTCGGTAAATCTTTATGTCCATGGAATCCTTATCTAAAGGCCCAAGACCCCTAATGATTGGAATTCCTATCCATCGTGCTGAACAAAGAGCTCCAATTTTTAGGCCAAACCCTAGGGGTACCCCTAGGGGCCTAGGCTAAAAACTATTTTGGCCATAACTTCTTCGTTACTCGCCCGACGGTCGATCTTTATGTCCACAGAATCCTTATCTATAGGCCTAAGACCCCTAATGATCGGAATTCCTGTCCATCGTGCCGAACAAAGAGTTTCAATTTTCGGGCCGGGCCGTAGGGGTCCCCTAGGGGCTCGAGGGCTGAAAAATCATCCGAAACGAAATGTTGATTTTTTCGCACATTAGCATATACACATGTATTTATGGCATTTTAAAGTGAGCTTGCGTAATTTGAAGGCCCAGATCGCGGGTAAATCGGCCGAATACACCCCAAAATAGTCACTTTTTCGTTTGTTTTGGACACTCACAAAGTTCTTGTAAAGCAAAATAATAGTAAAAGTGGATTTTGACTTTTTGGGGGATAGCCCTTGGAATAAGGTTTCCAACGCCGCTTGAATCGGCCAAATCGGACAAATAGCCAAGAAGTTATGGCAAAAATAGTGGAACTGCGCAAAACGGGACCCGACGTAAAAACTATTTTGGCCATAACTTCTTCGTTTCTCGCACGATTCGGTAAATCTTTATGTCCATGGAATCCTTATCTAAAGGCCCAAGACCCCTAATGATTGGAATTCCTATCCATCGTGCTGAACAAAGAGCTCCAATTTTTAGGCCAAACCCTAGGGGTACCCCTAGGGGCCTAGGCTAAAAACTATTTTGGCCATAACTTCTTCGTTACTCGCCCGACGGTCGATCTTTATGTCCACAGAATCCTTATCTATAGGCCTAAGACCCCTAATGATCGGAATTCCTGTCCATCGTGCCGAACAAAGAGTTTCAATTTTCGGGCCGGGCCGTAGGGGTCCCCTAGGGGCTCGAGGGCTGAAAAATCATCCGAAACGAAATGTTGATTTTTTCGCACATTAGCATATACACATGTATTTATGGCATTTTAAAGTGAGCTTGCGTAATTTGAAGGCCCAGATCGCGGGTAAATCGGCCGAATACACCCCAAAATAGTCACTTTTTCGTTTGTTTTGGACACTCACAAAGTTCTTGTAAAGCAAAATAATAGTAAAAGTGGATTTTGACTTTTTGGGGGATAGCCCTTGGAATAAGGTTTCCAACGCCGCTTGAATCGGCCAAATCGGACAAATAGCCAAGAAGTTATGGCAAAAATAGTGGAACTGCGCAAAACGGGACCCGACGTAAAAACTATTTTGGCCATAACTTCTTCGTTTCTCGCACGATTCGGTAAATCTTTATGTCCATGGAATCCTTATCTAAAGGCCCAAGACCCCTAATGATTGGAATTCCTATCCATCGTGCTGAACAAAGAGCTCCAATTTTTAGGCCAAACCCTAGGGGTACCCCTAGGGGCCTAGGCTAAAAACTATTTTGGCCATAACTTCTTCGTTACTCGCCCGACGGTCGATCTTTATGTCCACAGAATCCTTATCTATAGGCCTAAGACCCCTAATGATCGGAATTCCTGTCCATCGTGTTGAACAAAGAGTTTCTATTTTCGGGCCATGCCCTAGGGGTCCCTCTAGGGGCTCGAGGGCTGAAAAATCATCCGAACGAAATGTTGATTTTTTCGCACATTAGCATATACACATGTATTTATGGCATTTTAAAGTTAGCTTGCGTAATTTGAAGGCCCAGATCGCGGGTAAATAGGCCAAATACACCCCAAAATAGTCACTTTTTCGCTTGTTTTGGACACTCACGAAGTTCTTGTAAAGCAAAATAATAGGAAAAGTGGATTTTGACTTTTGGGGGGATAGCCCTTGGAATAAGGTTTCCAACGCCGCTTGAATCAGCCAAATCGGACAAATAGCCTAGAAGTTATGGCAAAAATAGTGGAACTGCGCAAAACGGGACCCGACGTAAAAACTATTTTGGCCATAACTTCTTCGTTTCTCGCACGATTCGGTAAATCTTTATGTCCATGGAATCCTTATCTAAAGGCCCAAGACCCCTAATGATTGGAATTCCTATCCATCGTGCTGAACAAAGAGCTCCAATTTTTAGGCCAAACCCTAGGGGTACCCCTAGGGGCCTAGGCTAAAAACTATTTTGGCCATAACTTCTTCGTTACTCGCCCGACGGTCGATCTTTATGTCCACAGAATCCTTATCTATAGGCCTAAGACCCCTAATGATCGGAATTCCTGTCCATCGTGCCGAACAAAGAGTTTCAATTTTCGGGCCGGGCCGTAGGGGTCCCCTAGGGGCTCGAGGGCTGAAAAATCATCCGAAACGAAATGTTGATTTTTTCGCACATTAGCATATACACATGTATTTATGGCATTTTAAAGTGAGCTTGCGTAATTTGAAGGCCCAGATCGCGGGTAAATCGGCCGAATACACCCCAAAATAGTCACTTTTTCGTTTGTTTTGGACACTCACAAAGTTCTTGTAAAGCAAAATAATAGTAAAAGTGGATTTTGACTTTTTGGGGGATAGCCCTTGGAATAAGGTTTCCAACGCCGCTTGAATCGGCCAAATCGGACAAATAGCCAAGAAGTTATGGCAAAAATAGTGGAACTGCGCAAAACGGGACCCGACGTAAAAACTATTTTGGCCATAACTTCTTCGTTTCTCGCACGATTCGGTAAATCTTTATGTCCATGGAATCCTTATCTAAAGGCCCAAGACCCCTAATGATTGGAATTCCTATCCATCGTGCTGAACAAAGAGCTCCAATTTTTAGGCCAAACCCTAGGGGTACCCCTAGGGGCCTAGGCTAAAAACTATTTTGGCCATAACTTCTTCGTTACTCGCCCGACGGTCGATCTTTATGTCCACAGAATCCTTATCTATAGGCCTAAGACCCCTAATGATCGGAATTCCTGTCCATCGTGCCGAACAAAGAGTTTCAATTTTCGGGCCGGGCCGTAGGGGTCCCCTAGGGGCTCGAGGGCTGAAAAATCATCCGAAACGAAATGTTGATTTTTTCGCACATTAGCATATACACATGTATTTATGGCATTTTAAAGTGAGCTTGCGTAATTTGAAGGCCCAGATCGCGGGTAAATCGGCCGAATACACCCCAAAATAGTCACTTTTTCGCTTGTTTTGGACACTCACGAAGTTCTTGTAAAGCAAAATAATAGGAAAAGTGGATTTTGACTTTTTGGGGGATAGCCCTTGGAATAAGGTTTCCAACGCCGCTTGAAATTGCCAAATCGGACAATTAGCCTAGAAGTTATGGCAAAAATAGTGGAATTGCGCAAAACGGGACCCGATGCAAAAACTTTTTTGGCCATAACTTTTTGGTTACTCGCCCGATTCGGTCGATCTTTATGTCCAAAAAATCCTTATTTAATGGCCTAAGACACCTAATGATCGGAATTCTTTTCCATTGCTCCGAACAAAGAGCTTCAATTTTCGGGCTGGGCCCTAAGGCCCTAGGGGCTCGGGGGCTGAAAAATCATCTGAAACAAAATGTTGATTTTTTCGCACATTAGCACATACACATGTATTTATGGCATTTTAAAGTGAGCTTGCGTAATTTGAAGGCCCAGATCGCGGGTAAATCGGCCGAATACACCCCAAAATAGTCACTTTTTCGCTTGTTTTGGACACTCACAAAGTTCTTGTAAAGCAAAATAATAGGAAAAGTGGATTTTGACTTTTTGGGGGATAGCCCTTGGAATAAGGTTCCAACGCCGCTTGAATCGGCCAAATCGGACAAATAGACTAGAAGTTATGGCAAAAATAGTGGAACTGCGCAAAACGGAACCCGACGTGAAAACTATTTTGGCCATAACTTCTTCGTTTCTCGCACGATTCGGTAAATCTTTATGTCCATGGAATCCTTATCTAAAGCCCAAGACCCCTAATGATTGGAATTCCTATCCATCGTGCTGAACAAAGAGCGCCAATTTTTGGGCCGAACCCGAGGGGTACCCCTAGGGGCCTAGGCTAAAAACTATTTTGGCCATAACTTCTTCGTTACTCGCCCGACGGTCGATCTTTATGTCCACAGAATCCTTATCTATAGGCCTAAGACCCCTAATGATCGGAATTCCTGTCAATCGTGCTGAACAAAGAGTTTCTATTTTCGGGCCGTGCCCTAGGGGTCCCTTTAGGGGCTCGAGGGCTGAAAAATCATCCGAAACAAAATGTTGATTTTTCCGCACATTAGCACATACACATGTATTTATGGCATTTTAAAGTGAGCTTGCGTAATTCCAATCGGTAAAAACTATTTTGGCCATAACTTCTTCGTTTCTCGCACGATTCGGTAAATCTTTATATCCATGGAATCCTTATCTAAAGGCCCAGGACCCCTAATGATTGGAATTCCTATCCATCGTGCTGAAATAAGAGCTCCAATTTTTAGGCCGAACCCTAGGGGTACCCCTAGGGGCCTAGGCTAAAAACTATTTTGGCCATAACTTCTTCGTTACTCGCCCGACGGTCGATCTTTATGTCCAAAAAATAGTGGAACTGCGCAAAACGGGACCCGACGTAAAAACTATTTTGGCCATAACTTCTTCGTTACTCGCCCGATTCGGTCGATGGTTATGTCCAAAAAATCCTTATTTAAAGGCCTCAGACCCCTACTGATCGGAATTCTTGTCCATCGTGCCGAACAAAGAGCTTCAATTTTCGGGCTGGGCCCTAAGGGTACCCCTAGGGGCTCGGGGGCTGAAAAATCATCTGAAACACAATGTTGATTTTTTCGCACATTAGCACATACACATGTATTTATGGCATTTTAAAGTGAGCTTGCGTAATTTGAAAGCCCAGATCGCGGGAAAATCGGCCGAATACACCCCAAAATAGTCACTTTTTCGCTTGTTTTGGACACTCACAAAGTTCTTGTAAAGCAAAATAATAGGAAAAGTGGATTTTGACTTTTTGGGGGATAGCCCTTGGAATAAGGTTTCCAACACCGCTTGAAACGGCCAAATCGGACAATTAGCCTAGAAGTTATGGCAAAAATAGTGGAACTGCGCAAAACGGGACCCGACGCAAAAACTATTTTGGCCATAACTTCTTCGTTACTCGCCCGATTCGGTCGATCTTTATGTCCAAAAAATCCTTATTTAATGGCCTAAGACTGCTAATGATCGGAATTCTTGTCCATCGTTCCGAACAAAGAGCTTCAATTTTCGGGCTGGGCCCTAAGGGTACCCCTAGGGGCTCGGGGGCTGAAAAATCATCTAAAACAAAATGTTGATTTTTTCGCATATTAGCACATACACATGTATTTATGGAATTTTAAAGTGAGCTTGCGTAATTTGAAGGCCCAGATCGCTGGTAAATCGGCCGAATACACCCCAAAATAGTCACTTTTTCGCTTGTTTTGGACACTCACAAAGTTTTTTTAAAGCAAAATAATAGGAAAAGTGGATTTTTACTTTTTGGGGGATAGCCCTTGGAATAAGGTTTCCAACGCCCCTTGAATCGGCCAAATCAGACAAATAGCCTAGAAGTTATGGCAAAAATAGTGGAACTGCGCAAAACGGGACCCGACGCAAAAACTTTTTTGGCCATAACTTCTTCGTTTCTCGCACAATTCGGTCAATCTTTATGTCCATGGAATCCTTATCTAAAGGCCCAAGACCCCTAATGATTGTAATCCCTATCCATCGTGCTGAACAAAGAGCTCCAATTTTTGGGCCGAACCCTAGGGGTATCCCTAGGGGCCTGGGCTAAAAACTGTTTTGGCCATAACTTCTTCATTACACGCCCGACGGTCGATCTTTATGTCCACAGAATCCTTATCTATAGGCCTAAGACCCCTAATGATCGGAATTCCTGTCCATCGTGTTGAACAAAGAGTTTCTATTTTCGGGCCATGCCCTAGGGGTCCCTCTAGGGGCTCGAGGGCTGAAAAATCATCCGAACGAAATGTTGATTTTTTCGCACATTAGCATATACACATGTATTTATGGCATTTTAAAGTTAGCTTCCGTAATTTGAAGGCCCAGATCGCGGGTAAATAGGCCAAATACACCCCAAAATAGTCACTTTTTCGCTTGTTTTGGACACTCACGAAGTTCTTGTAAAGCAAAATAATAGGAAAAGTGGATTTTGACTTTTGGGGGGATAGCCCTTGGAATAAGGTTTCCAACGCCGCTTGAATCAGCCAAATCGGACAAATAGCCTAGAAGTTATGGCAAAAATAGTGGAACTGCGCAAAACGGGACCCGACGTAAAAACTATTTTGGCCATAACTTCTTCGTTTCTCGCACGATTCGGTAAATCTTTATGTCCATGGAATCCTTATCTAAAGGCCCAAGACCCCTAATGATTGGAATTCCTATCCATCGTGCTGAACAAAGAGCTCCAATTTTTAGGCCAAACCCTAGGGGTACCCCTAGGGGCCTAGGCTAAAAACTATTTTGGCCATAACTTCTTCGTTACTCGCCCGACGGTCGATCTTTATGTCCACAGAATCCTTATCTATAGGCCTAAGACCCCTAATGATCGGAATTCCTGTCCATCGTGCCGAACAAAGAGTTTCAATTTTCGGGCCGGGCCGTAGGGGTCCCCTAGGGGCTCGAGGGCTGAAAAATCATCCGAAACGAAATGTTGATTTTTTCGCACATTAGCATATACACATGTATTTATGGCATTTTAAAGTGAGCTTGCGTAATTTGAAGGCCCAGATCGCGGGTAAATCGGCCGAATACACCCCAAAATAGTCACTTTTTCGTTTGTTTTGGACACTCACAAAGTTCTTGTAAAGCAAAATAATAGTAAAAGTGGATTTTGACTTTTTGGGGGATAGCCCTTGGAATAAGGTTTCCAACGCCGCTTGAATCGGCCAAATCGGACAAATAGCCAAGAAGTTATGGCAAAAATAGTGGAACTGCGCAAAACGGGACCCGACGTAAAAACTATTTTGGCCATAACTTCTTCGTTTCTCGCACGATTCGGTAAATCTTTATGTCCATGGAATCCTTATCTAAAGGCCCAAGACCCCTAATGATTGGAATTCCTATCCATCGTGCTGAACAAAGAGCTCCAATTTTTAGGCCAAACCCTAGGGGTACCCCTAGGGGCCTAGGCTAAAAACTATTTTGGCCATAACTTCTTCGTTACTCGCCCGACGGTCGATCTTTATGTCCACAGAATCCTTATCTATAGTCCTAAGACCCCTAATGATCGGAATTCCTGTCCATCGTGCCGAACAAAGAGTTTCAATTTTCGGGCCGGGCCGTAGGGGTCCCCTAGGGGCTCGAGGGCTGAAAAATCATCCGAAACGAAATGTTGATTTTTTCGCACATTAGCATATACACATGTATTTATGGCATTTTAAAGTGAGCTTGCGTAATTTGAAGGCCCAGATCGCGGGTAAATCGGCCGAATACACCCCAAAATAGTCACTTTTTCGCTTGTTTTGGACACTCACGAAGTTCTTGTAAAGCAAAATAATAGGAAAAGTGGATTTTGACTTTTTGGGGGATAGCCCTTGGAATAAGGTTTCCAACGCCGCTTGAAATTGCCAAATCGGACAATTAGCCTAGAAGTTATGGCAAAAATAGTGGAATTGCGCAAAACGGGACCCGATGCAAAAACTTTTTTGGCCATAACTTTTTGGTTACTCGCCCGATTCGGTCGATCTTTATGTCCAAAAAATCCTTATTTAATGGCCTAAGACACCTAATGATCGGAATTCTTTTCCATTGCTCCGAACAAAGAGCTTCAATTTTCGGGCTGGGCCCTAAGGCCCTAGGGGCTCGGGGGCTGAAAAATCATCTGAAACAAAATGTTGATTTTTTCGCACATTAGCACATACACATGTATTTATGGCATTTTAAAGTGAGCTTGCGTAATTTGAAGGCCCAGATCGCGGGTAAATCGGCCGAATACACCCCAAAATAGTCACTTTTTCGCTTGTTTTGGACACTCACAAAGTTCTTGTAAAGCAAAATAATAGGAAAAGTGGATTTTGACTTTTTGGGGGATAGCCCTTGGAATAAGGTTCCAACGCCGCTTGAATCGGCCAAATCGGACAAATAGACTAGAAGTTATGGCAAAAATAGTGGAACTGCGCAAAACGGAACCCGACGTGAAAACTATTTTGGCCATAACTTCTTCGTTTCTCGCACGATTCGGTAAATCTTTATGTCCATGGAATCCTTATCTAAAGCCCAAGACCCCTAATGATTGGAATTCCTATCCATCGTGCTGAACAAAGAGCGCCAATTTTTGGGCCGAACCCGAGGGGTACCCCTAGGGGCCTAGGCTAAAAACTATTTTGGCCATAACTTCTTCGTTACTCGCCCGACGGTCGATCTTTATGTCCACAGAATCCTTATCTATAGGCCTAAGACCCCTAATGATCGGAATTCCTGTCAATCGTGCTGAACAAAGAGTTTCTATTTTCGGGCCGTGCCCTAGGGGTCCCTTTAGGGGCTCGAGGGCTGAAAAATCATCCGAAACAAAATGTTGATTTTTCCGCACATTAGCACATACACATGTATTTATGGCATTTTAAAGTGAGCTTGCGTAATTCCAATCGGTAAAAACTATTTTGGCCATAACTTCTTCGTTTCTCGCACGATTCGGTAAATCTTTATATCCATGGAATCCTTATCTAAAGGCCCAGGACCCCTAATGATTGGAATTCCTATCCATCGTGCTGAAATAAGAGCTCCAATTTTTAGGCCGAACCCTAGGGGTACCCCTAGGGGCCTAGGCTAAAAACTATTTTGGCCATAACTTCTTCGTTACTCGCCCGACGGTCGATCTTTATGTCCAAAAAATAGTGGAACTGCGCAAAACGGGACCCGACGTAAAAACTATTTTGGCCATAACTTCTTCGTTACTCGCCCGATTCGGTCGATGGTTATGTCCAAAAAATCCTTATTTAAAGGCCTCAGACCCCTACTGATCGGAATTCTTGTCCATCGTGCCGAACAAAGAGCTTCAATTTTCGGGCTGGGCCCTAAGGGTACCCCTAGGGGCTCGGGGGCTGAAAAATCATCTGAAACACAATGTTGATTTTTTCGCACATTAGCACATACACATGTATTTATGGCATTTTAAAGTGAGCTTGCGTAATTTGAAAGCCCAGATCTCGGGAAAATCGGCCGAATACACCCCAAAATAGTCACTTTTTCGCTTGTTTTGGACACTCACAAAGTTCTTGTAAAGCAAAATAATAGGAAAAGTGGATTTTGACTTTTTGGGGGATAGCCCTTGGAATAAGGTTTCCAACACCGCTTGAAACGGCCAAATCGGACAATTAGCCTAGAAGTTATGGCAAAAATAGTGGAACTGCGCAAAACGGGACCCGACGCAAAAACTATTTTGGCCATAACTTCTTCGTTACTCGCCCGATTCGGTCGATCTTTATGTCCAAAAAATCCTTATTTAATGGCCTAAGACTGCTAATGATCGGAATTCTTGTCCATCGTTCCGAACAAAGAGCTTCAATTTTCGGGCTGGGCCCTAAGGGTACCCCTAGGGGCTCGGGGGCTGAAAAATCATCTAAAACAAAATGTTGATTTTTTCGCATATTAGCACATACACATGTATTTATGGAATTTTAAAGTGAGCTTGCGTAATTTGAAGGCCCAGATCGCTGGTAAATCGGCCGAATACACCCCAAAATAGTCACTTTTTCGCTTGTTTTGGACACTCACAAAGTTTTTTTAAAGCAAAATAATAGGAAAAGTGGATTTTTACTTTTTGGGGGATAGCCCTTGGAATAAGGTTTCCAACGCCCCTTGAATCGGCCAAATCAGACATGTAGCCTAGAAGTTATGGCAAAAATAGTGGAACTGCGCAAAACGGGACCCGACAAAAAAACTTTTTTGGCCATAACTTCTTCGTTTCTCGCACGATTCGGTCAATCTTTATGTCCAAGGAATCCTTATCTAAAGGCCCAAGACCCCTAATGATTGTAATTCCTATCCATCGTGCTGAACAAAGAGCTCCAATTTTTGGGCCGAACCCAAAGGGTATCCCTAGGGGCCTGGGCTAAAAACTGTTTTGGCCATAACTTCTTCTTTACACGCCCGACGGTCGATCTTTATGTCCACAGAATCCTTATCTATAGGCCTAAGACCCCTAATGATCGAAATTCCTGTCCATCGTGCTGAACAAAGAGTTTCAATTTTCGGGTCGTGCCCTAAGCGTCCCTCTAGGGGCTCGAGGGATGAAAAATCATCCGAACGAAATGTTGATTTTTTCGCACATTAGCATATACACATGTATGTATTTATGGCATTTTAAAGTTAGCTTCCGTAATTTGGAGGCCCAGATCGCGGGTAAATAGGCCAAATACACCCCAAAATTGTCACTTTTTCGCTTGTTTTGGACACTCACGAAGTTCTTGTAAAGCAAAATAATAGGAAAAGTGGATTTTGACTTTTGGGGGGATAGCCCTTGGAATAAGGTTTCCAACACCGCTTGAATCAGCCAAATCGGACAAATAGCCTAGAAGTTATGGCAAAAATAGTGGAACTGCGCAAAACGGGACCCGACGTAAAAACTATTTTGGCCATAACTTCTTCGTTTCTCGCACGATTCGGTAAATCTTTATGTCCATGGAATCCTTATCTAAAGGCCCAACACCCCTAATGATTGGAATTCCTATCCATCGTGCTAAACAAAGAGCTCCAATTTTTGGGCCGAACCCTAGGGGTACCCCTAGGGGCCTAGGCTAAAAACTATTTTGGCCATAACTTCTTCGTTACTCGCCCGACGGTCGATCTTTATGTCCACAGAATCCTTATCTATAGGCCTAAGACTCCAAATTATCGGAATTCCTGTCGATCGTGCCGAACAAAGAGTTTCAATTTTCGGGCCGAGCCCTAGGGGTCCCCCTAGGGGCTTTAGGGCTGAAAAATCATCCGAAACGAAATGTTTATTTTTTCGCACGTTAGCATATACAACTGTATTTATGGCATTTTAAAGTGAGCTTGCGTAATTTGAAGGCCCAGATCGCGGGTAAATCGGCCGAATACACCCCAAAATAGTCATTTTTTTCGCTTATTTTGGACACTCACGAAGTTCTGGTAAAGCAAAATAATAGGAAAAGTGGATTTTGACTTTTTGGGGGATAGCCCTTGGAATAAGGTTTCGAACGCCGCTTGAAACGGCCAAATCGGACAATTAGCCTAGAAGTTATGGCAAAAATAGTGGAACTGCGCAAAACGGGACCCGACGCAAAAACTATTTTGGCCATAACTTTTTCATTACTCGCACGATTCGGTAAATCTTTATGTCCATGGAATCCTTATCTAAAGGCCCATGACCCCTAATGATTGGAATTTCTATCCAACGTGCTGAACAAAGAGCTCCAATTTTTGGGCCGAACCCTAGGGGTACCTCTAGGGGCTTAGGCTAAAAACTATTTTGGCCATAATTTCTTCGTTACTCGCCCGACGGTCGATCTTTATGTCCACAGAATCCTTATCTATAGGCCTAAGATCCCTAATGATCGGAATTCCTGTCCATCGTGCCGAACAAAGAGTTTCAATTTTCGGGCCGAGCCCTAGGGGTCCCCCTAGGGGCTCGAGGGCAGAAAAATCATCCGAAATGAAATGTTGATTTTTTCGCACGTTAGCATATACAAATGTATTTATGGCATTTTAAAGTGAGCTTGCGTAATTTGAAGGCCCAGATCGCGGGTAAATCTGCTGAATACACCCCAAAATAGTCATTTTTTTCGCTTATTTTGGACACTCACAAAGTTCTGGTAAAGCAAAATAATAGGAAAAATGGATTTTGACTTTTGGGGGGATAGCCCTTGGAATAAGGTTTCCAACGCCGCTTGAAACGGCCAAATCGGACAATTTGCCTAGAAGTTATGGCAAAAATAGTGGAACTGCGCAAAACGGGACCCGACGCAAAAACTATTTTGGCCATAACTTCTTCATTACTCGCACGATTCGGTAAATCTTTATGTCCATGGAATCCTTATCTAAAGGCCCAAGACCCCTAATGATTGGAATTCCTATCCATCGTGCTGAACAAAGAGCTCCAATTTTTGGGCCGAACCCTAGGGGTACCCCTAGGGGCCTAGGCTAAAAACTATTTTGGCCATAACTTCTTCGCTACTCGCCCGACGGTCGATCTATATGTCCACAGAATCCTTATCTATAGGCCTAAGATCCCTAATGATCGGAATTCCTGTTCATCGTGCCGAACAAAGAGTTTCAATTTTCGGGCCGAGCCCTAGGGGTCCCCCTAGGGGCTCGAGGGCAGAAAAATCATCCGAAACGAAATGTTGATTTTTTCGCACGTTAGCATATACACATGTATTTATGGCATTTTAAAGTGAGTTTGCGTAATTTGAAGGCCCAGATCGCAGGTAAATCTGCCGAATACACCCCAAAATAGTCATTTTTTCGTTTATTTTGGACACTCACGAAGTTCTGGTAAAGCAAAATAATAGGAAAAGTGGATTTTGACTTTTTGGGGGATAGCCCTTGGAATAAGGTTTTCAACGCCGCTTGAAACGGCCAAATCGGACAATTAGCCTAGAAGTTATGGCAAAAATAGTGGAACTGCGCAAAACGGGACCCGATGCAAAAACTATTTTGGCCATAACTTCTTCATTACTCGCCCGATTCGGTCGATCTTTATGTCCAAAAAATCCTTATTTAAAGGCCTCAGACCCCTACTGATCGGAATTCTTGTCCATCGTGCCGAACAAAGAGCTTCAATTTTCGGGCTGGGCCCTAAGGGTACCCCTAGGGGCTCGGGGGCTGAAAAATCATCTGAAACAAAATGTTGATTTTTTCGCACATTAGCACATACACATGTATTTATGGCATTTTAAAGTGAGCTTGCGTAATTGGAAGGTCCAGATCGCGAGTAAATCGGCCGAATACACCCCAAAATAGTCACTTTTTCGCTTGTTTTGAACACTCACAAAGTTCTTGTAAAGCAAAATAATAGGAAAAGTGGATTTTGACTTTTTGGGGGATAGCCCTTGGAATAAGGTTGCCAACGCCGCTTGAAACGGCCAAATCGGACAATTAGCCTAGAAGTTATGGCAAAAATAGTGGAACTGCGCAAAACGGGATCCGACGCAAAAACTATTTTGGCCATAACTTCTTCGTTACTCGCCCGATGCGGTCGATCTTTATGTCCAAAAAATCCTTATTTAAAGGCCTCAGACCCCTACTGATCGGAATTCTTGTCCATCGTGCCGAACAAAGAACTTCAATTTTCGGGCTGGGCCCTAAGGGTACCCCTAGGGGCTCGGGGGCTGAAAAATCATTTGAAACAAAAAGTTGATTTTTTCGCACATTAGCACATACACATGTATTTATGGCATTTTAAAGTGAGCATGAGTAATTTGAAGGCCCAGATCGCGGGTAAATCGGCCGAATACACCCCAAAATAGTCACTTTTTCGCTTGTTTTGGACACTCACAAATTCTTGTAAACCAAAATAATAGGAAAAGTGGATTTTGACTTTTTTGGGGGATAGCCCTTGGAATAAGGTTTCCAACGCCCCTTGAATCGGCCAAATCAGACAAATAGCCTAGAAGTTATGGAAAAAATAGTGGAACTGCGCAAAACGGGACCCGACGCAAAAACTTTTTTGGCCATAACTTCTTCGTTTCTCGCACGATTCGGTCAATCTTTATGTCCATGGAATCCTTATCTAAAGGCCCAAGACCCCTAATGATTGTAATTCCTATCCATCGTGCTGAACAAAGAGCTCTAATTTTTGGGCCGAACCCTAGGGGTATCCCTAGGGGCCTGGGCTAAAAACTGTTTTGGCCATAAATTCTTCATTACACGCCCGACGGTCGATCTTTATGTCCACAGAATCCTTATCTATAGGCCTAAGACCCCTAATGATCGGAATTCCTGTCCATCGTGCTGAACAAAGAGTTTCAATTTTCGGGCCGTGCCCTAGGGGTCCCTCTAGGGGCTCGAGGGCTGAAAAATCATCCGAACGAAATGTTGATTTTTTCGCACATTAGCATATACACATGTATTTATGGCATTTTAAAGTTAGCTTGCGTAATTTGAAGGCCCAGATCGCGGGTAAATAGGCCAAATACACCCCAAAATAGTCACTTTTTCGCTTGTTCTGGACACTCACGAAGTTCTTGTAAAGCAAAATAATAGGAAAAGTGGATTATGACTTTTGGGGGGATAGCCCTTGGAATAAGGTTTCCAACGCCGCTTGAATCGGCCAAATCGGACAAATAGCCTAGAAGTTATGGCAAAAATAGTGGAACTGCGCAAAACAGGACCCGACGTAAAAACTATTTTGGCCATAACTTCTTCATTTCTCGCACGATTTGGTAAATCTTTATGTCCATGGAATCCTTATCTAAAAGCCCAAGTCCCCTAATGATTGGAATTCCTATCCATCGTGCTGAACAAAGAGCTCCAAGTTTTGGGCCGAACCCTAGGGGTACCCCTAGGGGCCTAGGCTAAAAACTATTTTGGCCATAACTTCTTCGTTACTCGCCCGACGGTCGATCTTTATGTCCACAGAATACTTGTCTATAGGCCTAAGATCCCTAATGATCGGAATTCCTGTCCATCGTGCCGAACAAAGAGTTTCAATTTTCGGGCCGAGCCCTAGGGGTCCCCCTAGGGGCTCGAGGGCTGAAAAATCATCCGAAACGAAATGTTGATTTTTTCGCACGTTAGCATATACACATGTATTTATGGCATTTTAAAGTGAGTTTGCGTAATTTGAAGGCCCAGATCGCGGGTAAATCTGCCGAATACTCCCCAAAATAGTCATTTTTTTCGCTTATTTTAGACACTCACGAAGTTCTGGTAAAGCAAAATAATAGGAAAAGTGGATTTTGACTTTTTGGGGGATAGCCCTTGGAATAAGGTTTCCAACACCGCTTGAAACGGCCAAATCGGACAGTTAGCCTAGAAGTTATGGCAAAAATAGTGGAACTGCGCAAAACGGGACCCGACGCAAAAACTATTTTGGCCATAACTTCTTCATTACTCGCCCGATTCGGTCGATCATTATGTCCAAAAAATCCTTATTTAAAGGCCTCAGACCCCTACTGATCGGAATTCTTGTCCATCGTGCCGAACAAAGAGCTTCAATTTTCGGGCTGGGCCCTAAGGGTGCCCCTAGGGGCTCGGGGCCTGAAAAATCATCTGAAAAATCATCTGAAACAAAATGTTGATTTTTTCGCACATTACCACATACACATGTATTTATGGCATTTTAAAGTGAGCTTGCGTAATTGGAAGGTCCAGATCGCGAGTAAATCGGCGAATACACCCCAAAATAGTCACTTTTTCGCTTGTTTTGAACACTCACAAAGTTCTTGTAAAGCAAAATAATAGGAAAAGTGGATTTTGACTTTTTGGGGGATAGCCCTTGGAATAAGGTTGCCAACGCCGCTTGAAACGGCCAAATCGGACAATTAGCCTAGAAGTTATGGCAAAAATAGTGGAACTGCGCAAAACGGGACCCGACGCAAAAACTATTTTGGCCATAACTTCTTCGTTACTCGCCCGATGCGGTCGATCTTTATGTCAAAAAAATCCTTATTTAAAGGCCTCAGACCCCTACTGATCAGAATTCTTGTCCATCGTGCCGAACAAAGTGCTTCAATTTTCGGGCTGGGCCCTAAGGGTACCCCTAGGGGCTCGGGGGCTGAAAAATCATCTGAAACAAAAAGTTGATTTTTTCGCACATTAGCACATACACATGTATTTATGGCATTTTAAAGTGAGCATGAGTAATTTGAAGGCCCAGATCGCGGGTAAATCGGCCGAATACACCCCAAAATAGTCACTTTTTCGCTTGTTTTGGACACTCACAAAGTTCTTGTAAACCAAAATAATAGGAAAAGTGAATTTTGACTTTTTGGGGGATAGCCCTTGGAATAAGGTTTCCAACGCCCCTTGAATCGGCCAAATCAGACAAATAGCCTAGAAGTTATGGAAAAAAAAGTGGAACTGCGCAAAACGGGACCCGACGCAAAAACTTTTTTGGCCATAACTTCTTCGTTTCTCGCACGATTCGGTCAATCTTTATGTCCATGGAATCCTTATCTAAAGGCCCAAGACCCCTAATGATTGTAATTCCTATCCATCGTGCTGAACAAAGAGCTCCAATTTTTGGGCCGAACCCTAGGGGTATCCCTAGGGGCCTAGGCTAAAAACTGTTTTGGCCATAAATTCTTCATTACACGCCCGATGGTCGATCTTTATGTCCACAGAATCCTTATCTATAGGCCTATGACCCCTAATGATCGGAATTCCTGTCCATCGTGCTAAACAAAGAGTTTCACTTTTCGGGCCGTGCCCTAGGGGTCCCTCTAGGGGCTCGAGGGCTGAAAAATCATCCGAACAAAATGTTGATTTTTTCGCACATTAGCATATACACATGTATTTACGGCATTTTAAAGTTAGCTTGCGTAATTTGAAGGCCCAGATCGCGGGTAAATAGGCCAAATACACCCCAAAATAGTCACTTTTTCGCTTGTTTTGGACACTCACGAAGTTCTTGTAAAGTAAAATAATAGGAAAAGTGGATTATGACTTTTGGGGGGATAGCCCTTGGAATAAGGTTTCCAACGCCGCTTGAATCGGCCAAATCGGACAAATAGCCTAGAAGTTATGGCAAAAATAGTGGAACTGCGCAAAACAGGACCCGACGTAAAAACTATTTTGGCCATAACTTCTTCGTTTCTCGCACGATTCGGTAAATCTTTATGTCCATGGAATCCTTATCTAAAGGCCCAAGACCCCTAATGATTGTAATTCCTATCCATCGTGCTGAACAGAGAGCTCCAATTTTTGGGCCGAACCCTAGGGGTATCCCTAGGGGCCTGGACTAAAAACTGTTTTGGCCATAACTTCTTCATTACACGCCCGACGGTCGATCTTTATGTCCACAGAATCCTTATCTATAGGCCTAAGACCCCTAATGATCGGAATTCCTGTCCATCGTGCTGAACAAAGAGTTTCAATTTTCGAGCCGTGCCCTAGGGGTCCCTTTAGGGGCTCGAGGGCTGAAAAATCATCCGAACGAAATGTTTGATTTTTTCACACATTAGCATATACACATGTATTTATGGCATTTTAAAGTTAGCTTGCGTAATTTGAAGGCCCAGATCGCGGGTAAATAGGCCAAATACACCCCAAAATAGTCACTTTTTCGCTTGTTTTGGACACTCACGAAGTTCTTGTAAAGCAAAATAATAGAAAAAGTGGATTTTGACTTTTGAGTGGGATAGCCCTTGGAATAAGGTTTCCAACGCCGCTTGAATCGGCCAAATCGGACAATTAGCCTAGAAGTTATGGCAAAAATAGTGGAACTGCGCAAAACGGGACCCGACGCAAAAACTATTTTGGCCATAACTTCTTCGTTACTCGCCCGATTCGGTCGATCTTTATGTCCAAAAAATCCTTATTTAAAGGCCTCAGACCCCTACTAATCGGAATTCTTGTCCATCGTGCCGAACAAAGAGCTTCAATTTTCGGGCTGGGCCCTAAGGGTACCCTTAGGGGCTCGGGGGCTGAAAAATCATCTGAAACAAAATGTTGATTTTTTCGCACATTAGAACATACACATGTATTTATGGCATTTTAAAGTGAGCTTGCGTAATTTGAAGGCCCAGATCGCGGGTAAATCGGCCGAATACACCCCAAAATAGTCACTTTTTCGCTTGTTTTGGACACTCACAAAGTTCTTGTAAAGCAAAATAATAGGAAAAGTGGTTTTGACTTTTTGGGGGATAGCCCTTGGAATAAGGTTTCGAACACCGCTTGAAAAGGCCAAATCGGACAATTAGCCTAGAAGTTATGGTAAAAATAGTGGAACTGCACAAAACGGGACCCGACGCAAAAACTATTTTGGCCATAACTTCTTCGTTACTCGCCCGATTCGGTCGATCTTTATGTCCAAAAGATCCTTATTTAAAGGCCTCAGACCCCAACTGATCGGAATTCTTGTCCATCATGCCGAACAAAGAGATTCAATTTTCGGGCTGGGCCCTAAGGGTACCCCTAGGGGCTCGGGGGCTGAAAAATCATCTGAAACAAAATGTTGATTTTTTCGCACATTAGAACATACACATGTATTTATGGCATTTTAAATTGAGCATGCGTAATTTGAAGGACCAGATCGCGGGTAAATCGGCCGAATACACCCCAAAATAGTCACTTTTTCGCTTGTTTTGGACACTCACAAAGTTCTTGTAAAGAAAAATAATAGGAAAAGTGGATTTTGAGTTTTTGGGGGATAGCCCTTGGAATAAGGTTGCCAACGCCGCTTGAAACGGCCAAATCGGACAATTAGCCTAGAAGTTATGGCAAAAATAGTGGAACTGCGCAAAACGGGACCCGACGCAAAAACTATTTTGGCCATAACTTCTTCGTTACACGCCCGATTCGGTCGATCTTTATGTCCAAAAAATCCTTATTTAAAGGCCTCAGACCTCTACTGATCGGAATTCTTGTCCATCGTGCCTAACAAAGAGCTTCAATTTTCGGGCTGGGCCCTAAGGGTACCCCTAGGGGCTCAGGGGCTGAAAAATCATCTGAAATGAAATGTTGATTTTTTCGCACATTAGCACATACACATGTATTTATGGCATTTTAAAGTGAGCTTGCGTAATTTGAAGGCCCACATCGCGGGTAAATCGGCCGAATACACCCCAAAATAGTCACTTTTTCGCTTGTTTTGGACACTCACAAAGTTCTTGTAAAGCAAAATAATAGGAAAAGTGGTTTTGACTTTTTAGGGGATAGCCCTTGGAATAAGGTTTCCAACGCCGCTTGAAACGGCCAAATCGGACAATTAGCCTAGAAGTTATGGCAAAAATAGTGGAACTGCGCAAAACGGGACTCGACGCAAAAACTATTTTTGCCATAACTTCTTCGTTACTCGCCCGATTCGATCGATCTTTATGTCAAAAAAATCCTTATTTAAAGGCCTCAGACCCCTACTGATCGGAATTCTTGTCCATCGTGCCGAACAAAGAGCTTCAATTTTCGGGCTGGGCCCTAAGGGTACCCGTAGGGGCTCGAGGGCTGAAAAATCATACGAAACGAAATGTTGATTTTTTCGCACATTAGCATATACACATGTATTTATGGCATTTTAAAATGAGCTTGTGTAAATTGAAAGCCCAGATCGCGGGTAAATCGGCCAAATACACCCCAAAATAGTCACTTTTTCGCTTGTTTTGGACACTCACGAAGTTCTTGTAAAGCAAAATAATAGGAAAAGTGGATTTTGACTTTTTGGGGGATAGCCCTTGGAATAAGATTTCCAACGCCGCTTGTATCGGCCAAATCGGTCAAATAGCCTAGAAGTTATGGCAAAAATAGTGGAACTGCGCAAAACGGGACCCGACGTAAAAACTATTTTGGCCATAACATCTTCGTTTCTCGCACGATTCGGTAAATCTTTATGTCCATGGAATCATTATCTAAAGGCCCAAGACTCCTAATGATTGGAATTCCTATCCATCGTGCTGAACAAAGAGCTCCAATTATTGGGCCGAACCCTAGGGGTACCCCTAGAGGCCTGGGATAAAAACTATTTTGGCCATAACTTCTTCGTTACTCGCCCGACGGTCGATCTTTATGTCCACAGAATCCTTATCTATAGGCCTAAGACCCCTAATGATCGGAATTCATGTCCATCGTGCCGAACAAAGAGTTTCAATTTTCGGGCCGGGCCCTAAGGGTCCCCTTAAAGGCTCGAGGGCTGAAAAATCATCCGAAACGAAATGTTGATTTTTTCGCACATTAGCATATACACATGTATTTATGGTATTTTAAAGTGAGCTTGCGTAATTTGAAGGCCCAGATCGCGGGTAAATCGGCCGAATACACCCCAAAATAGTCACTTTTTCGCTTGTTTTGGACACTCACAAAGTTCTTGTAAAGAAAAATAATAGGAAAAGTGGATTTTGACTTTTTGGGGGATAGCCCTTGGAATAAGGTTTCCAACGCCGCTTGAAACGGCCAAATCGGACAATTAGCCTAGAAGTTATGGCAAAAATAGTGGAACTGCGCCAAACGGGACCTCACGCAAAAACTATTTTGGCCATAACTTCTACGTTACTCGCCCGATTCGGTTGATCTTTATGTCCAAAAAATCCTTATTTAAAGGCCTCAGATCCCTACTGATCGGAATTCTTGTCCATCGTGCCGAACAAAAAGCTTCAATTTTCGGGCTGGGCCCTAAGGGTACCCCTAGGGGCTCGGGGGCTGAAAAATCATCTGAAACAAAATGTTTATTTTTTCGCACATTAACACATACACATGTATTTATGGCATTTTAAAGTGAGCTTGCGTAATTTGAAGACCCAGATCGCGGGTAAATCGGCCGAATACCCCCCAAAATAGTCACTTTTTCGCTTGTTTTGGACACTCACAAAGTTCTTGTAAACCAAAATAATAGGAAAAGTGGATTTTGACTTTTTGGGGGATTGCCCTTGGAATAAGGTTTCCAACGCCCCTTGAATCGGCCAAATCAGACAAATAGCCTAGAAGTTATGGCAAAAATAGTGGAACTGCGCAAAACGGGACCCGACGCAAAAACTTTTTTGGCCATAACTTCTTCGTTTCTCGCACGATTCGGTAAATCTTTATGTCCATGGAATCCTTATCTAAAGGCCCAAGACCCCTAATGATTGGAAATCCTATCCATCGTGCTGAACAAAGAGCTCCAATTTTTCGATTGAACCCTAGGGGTACCCCTAGGGGCCTGGGCTAAAAACTATTTTGGCCATAACTTCTTCGTTACTCGCCCGACGGTCGATCTTTATGTCCACAGAATTCTTATCTATAGGCCTAAGACCCCTTATGATCGGAATTCCTGTCCATCGTGCTGAACAAAGAGTTTTAATTTTGGGGTCGGGCCCTAGGGGGACCCCTAGGGGCTCGAGGGCTGAAAAATCATCCGAAACGAAATGTTGATTTTTTCGCACATCAGCATATACACATGTATTTATGGCATTTTAAAGTGAGCTTGTGTAAATTGAAGGCCCAGATCGCGGGTAAATCGGCCAAATACACCCCAAAATAGTCACTTTTTTGCTTGTTTTGGACACTCACGAAGTTCTTGTAAAGCAAAATAATAGGAAAAGTGAATTTTGACTTTTTGGGGGATAGCCCTTGGAATAAGATTTCCAACGCCGCTTGTATCGGCCAAATCGGTCAAATAGCCTAGAAGTTATGGCAAAAATAGTGGAACTGCGCAAAACGGGACCCGACGTAAAAACTATTTTGGCCATAACATCTTCGTTTCTCGCACGATTCGGTAAATCTTTATGTCCATGGAATCATTATCTAAAGGCCCAAGACTCCTAATGATTGGAATTCCTATCCATCGTGCTGAACAAAGAGCTCCAATTATTGGGCCGAACCCTAGGGGTACCCCTAGAGGCCTGGGATAAAAACTATTTTGGCCATAACTTCTTCGTTACTCGCCCGACGGTCGATCTTTATGTCCACAGAATCCTTATCTATAGGCCTAAGACCCCTAATGATCGGAATTCATGTCCATCGTGTCGAACAAAGAGTTTCAATTTTCGGGCCGGGCCCTAAGGGTCCCCTTAAGGGCTCGAGGGCTGAAAAATCATCCGAAACGAAATGTTGATTTTTTCGCACATTAGCATATACACATGTATTTATGGTATTTTAAAGTGAGCTTGCGTAATTTGAAGGCCCAGATCGCGGGTAAATCGGCCGAATACACCCCAAAATAGTCACTTTTTCGCTTGTTTTGGACACTCACAAAGTTCTTGTAAAGAAAAATAATAGGAAAAGTGGATTTTGACTTTTAGGGGGATAGCCCTTGGAATAAGGTTTCCAACGCCGCTTGAAACGGCCAAATCGGACAATTAGCCTAGAAGTTATGGCAAAAATAGTGGAACTGCGCCAAACGGGACCTCACGCAAAAACTATTTTGGCCATAACTTCTACGTTACTCGCCCGATTCGGTTGATCTTTATGTCCAAAAAATCCTTATTTAAAGGCCTCAGATCCCTACTGATCGGAATTCTTGTCCATCGTGCCGAACAAAAAGCTTCAATTTTCGGGCTGGGCCCTAAGGGTACCCCTAGGGGCTCGGGGGCTGAAAAATCATCTGAAACAAAATGTTTATTTTTTCGCACATTAGCACATACACATGTATTTATGGCATTTTAAAGTGAGCTTGCGTAATTTGAAGACCCAGATCGCGGGTAAATCGGCCGAATACCCCCCAAAATAGTCACTTTTTCGCTTGTTTTGGACACTCACAAAGTTCTTGTAAACCAAAATAATAGGAAAAGTGGATTTTGACTTTTTGGGGGATTGCCCTTGGAATAAGGTTTCCAACGCCCCTTGAATCGGCCAAATCAGACAAATAGCCTAGAAGTTATGGCAAAAATAGTGGAACTGCGCAAAACGGGACCCGACGCAAAAACTTTTTTGGCCATAACTTCTTCGTTTCTCGCACGATTCGGTAAATCTTTATGTCCATGGAATCCTTATCTAAAGGCCCAAGACCCCTAATGATTGGAAATCCTATCCATCGTGCTGAACAAAGAGCTCCAATTTTTCGATTGAACCCTAGGGGTACCCCTAGGGGCCTGGGCTAAAAACTATTTTGGCCATAACTTCTTCGTTACTCGCCCGACGGTCGATCTTTATGTCCACAGAATTCTTATCTATAGGCCTAAGACCCCTTATGATCGGAATTCCTGTCCATCGTGCTGAACAAAGAGTTTTAATTTTGGGGTCGGGCCCTAGGGGGACCCCTAGGGGCTCGAGGGCTGAAAAATCATCCGAAACGAAATGTTGATTTTTTCGCACATCAGCATATACACATGTATTTATGGCATTTTAAAGTGAGCTTGTGTAAATTGAAGGCCCAGATCGCTGGTAAATCGGCCAAATACACCCCAAAATAGTCACTTTTTTGCTTGTTTTGGACACTCACGAAGTTCTTGTAAAGCAAAATAATAGGAAAAGTGGATTTTGACTTTTTGGGGAATAGCCCTTGGAATAAGGTTTCCAACGCCGCTTGAATCGGCCAAATCGGACAAATAGCCTAGAAGTTATGGTAAAAATAGTGGAACTGCGCAAAACGGGACCCGACGTAAAAACTATTTTGGCCATAACTTCTTCGTTTCTCGCACGATTCGGTAAATCTTTATGTCCATGGAATCCTTATCTAAAGGCCCAAGACTCCTAATGATTGGAATTCCTATCCATCGTCCTTAACAAAGAGCTCCAATTATTGGGCCGAACCCTAGGGGTACCCCTAGGGGCCTGGGCTAAAAACTATTTTGGCCATAACTTCTTCGTTACTCGCCCGAAGGTCGATCTTTATGTCCACAGAATCCTTATCTATAGGCCTAAGACCCCTAATGATCGGAATTCATGTCCATCGTGCCGAACAAAGAGCTTCAATTTTTGGGCTGGGCCCTAAGGGTACCCCTAGGGGCTCGGGGCTGAAAAATCATCTGAAACAAAATGTTGATTTTTTCGCATATTAGCACATACACATGTATTTATGGCATTTTAAAGTGAGCTTGCGTAATTTGAAGGCCCAGATCGCGAGTAAATCGGCCGAATACACCCCAAAATAGTCACTTTTTCTCTTGTTTTGGACACTCACAAAGTTCTTGTAAAGCAAAATAATAGGAAAAGTGGATTTTGACTTTTTGGGGGATAGCCCTTGGAATAAGGTTGCCAACGCCGCTTGAAACGGCCAAATCGGACAATTAGCCTAGAAGTTATGGAAAAAATAGTGGAACTGCGCAAAACGGGACCCGACGCAAAAACTATTTTGGCCAGAACTTCTTCGTTACTCGCCCGATTCGGTCGATCTTTATGTCCAAAAAATCCTTATTTAAAGGCCTTAGACCCCTACTGATCGGAATTCTTGTCCATCGTGCCGAACAAAGAGTTTCAATTTTCGGGCTTGGCCCTAAGGGTACCCCTAGGGGCTCGGGGGCTGAAAAATCATCTGAAACAAAATGTTGATTTTTTCGCACATTAGCACATACACATGTATTTATGGCATTTTAAAGTGAGTTTGCGTAATTTGAAGGCCCAGATCGCGGGTAAATCGGCCGAATACACCCCAAAATAGTCACTTTTTCGCTTGTTTTGGACACTCACGAAGTTTTGGTAAAGCAAAATAATAGGAAAAGTGGATTTTGACTTTTTGGGGGATAGCTCTTGGAATAAGGTTTCGAACGCCGCTTGAAACGGCCAAATCGGACAATTAGCCTAGAAGTTATGGCAAAAATAGTGGAACTGCGCAAAACGGGACCCGACGCAAAAACTATTTTGGCCATAACTTCTTCGTTACTTGCCCGATTCGGTCGATCTTTATGTCCAAAAAATCCTTATTTAAAGGCCTCAGACCCCTACTTATCGGAATTCTTGTCCATCGTGCCGAACATAGAGCTTCAATTTTCGGGCTGGGCCCTAAGGGTACCCTTAGGGGCTCGGGGGCTGAAAAATCATCTGTAACAAAATGTTGATTTTTTCGCACATTAGCACATACACTTGTATTTATGGCATTTTAAAGTGAGCTTGCGTAATTTGAAGTCCCATATCGCGGGTAAATCGGCCGAATACACCCCAAAATAGTCACTTTTTTGCTTGTTTTGGACTCTCACAAAGTTCTTGTAAAGCAAAATAATAGGAAAAGTAGATTTTGAGTTTTTGGGGGATAGCCCTTGGAATAAGGTTGCCAACGCCGCTTGAAACGGCCAAATCGGACAATTAGCCTAGAACTTATGGCAAAAATAGTGGAACTGCGCAAAACGGGACCCGACGCAAAAACTATTTTGGCCAGAACTTCTTCGTTACTCGCCCGATTCGGTCAATCTTTATGTCCAAAAAATCCTTATTTAAAGGCCTCAGACCCCTACTGATCGGAATTCTTGTCCATCGTGCCGAACAAAGAGCTTCAATTTTCGGGCTGGGCCCTAAGGGTACCCCTAGGGGCTCGGGGGCTGAAAAATCATCTGAAACAAAATGTTGATTTTTTCGCACATTAGCACATACACATGTATTTATGGCACTTTAAAGTGAGGTTGCGTAATTTGAAGGCCCAGATCGCGGGTAAATCGGCCGAATACACCCCAAAATAGTCACTTTTTCGCTTGTTTTGGACACTCACAAAGTACTTGTAAAGCAAAATAATAGGAAAAGTGGATTTTGAGTTTTTGGGGGATAGCCCTTGGAACAAGGTTGCCAACGCCGCTTGAAACGGCCAAATCGGACAATTAGCCTAGAAGTTATGGCAAAAATAGTGGAACTGCGCAAAATGGGACTCGACGCAAAAACTATTTTTGCCATAACTTCTTCGTTACTCACCCGATTCGATCGATCTTTATGTCCAAAAAATCCTTATTTAAAGGCCTCAGACCCCTACAGATCGGAATTCTTGTCCATCGTGCCGCACAAAGAGCTTCAATTTTCGGGCTGGGCCCTAAGGGGTACCCCTAGGGGCTCGGGGGCTGAAAAATCATCTGAAACAAAATGTTGATTTTTTCGCACATTAGCACATACACATGTATTTATGGCATTTTAAAGTGATCTTGCGTAATTTGAAGGCCCAGATCGCGGGTAAATCGGCCGAATACACCCCAAAATAGTCACTTTTTCGCTTGTTTTGGACACTCACAAAGTACTTGTAAAGCAAAATAATAGGAAAAGTGGATTTTGAATTTTTGGGGGATATCCTTTTGAATAAGGTTTTTAACGCCGCTTGAATGGCTAAATCGGACAAATAGCCTAGAAGTTATGGCAAAAATAGTGGAACTGCGCAAAACGGGACCCGACGTAAAAACTATTTTGGCCATAACTTCTTCGTTTCTCGCACGATTCGGTAAATCTTTATGTCCATGGAATCATTATCTAAAGGCCCAAGGCTCCTAATGATTGGAATTCCTATACATCGTGCTGAACAAAGAGCTCCAATTATTGGGCCGAACCCTAGGGGTACCCCTAGGGGCCTGGGCTAAAAACTATTTTGGCCAAAACTTCTTCGTTACTCGCCCGACGGTCGATCTTTATGTCCACAGAATCCTTATCTATAGGCCTAAGACCCCTAATGATCAGAATTCCTGTCCATCGTGCCGAACTAAGAGTTTCAATTTTCGGGCCGGGCACGAAATGTTGATTTTTTCGCACATTAGCATATACACATGTATTAATGGCATTTTAAAGTGAGCTTGCGTAATTTGAAGGCCCAGATCGCGGGTAAATCGGCCGAATACACCCCAAAATAGTCACTTTTTTGCTTGTTTTGGACACTCACGAAGTTCTTGTAAAAAAAAATAATAGGAAAAGTGGATTTTGACTTTTTGGGGGATAGCCCTTGGAATAAGGTTTCCAACGCCGCTTGAATTAGCCAAATCGGACAAATAGCCTCGAAGTTATGGCAAAAATAGTGGAACTGCGCAAAACGGGACACGACGTAAAAACTATTTTGGCCATAACTTCTTCGTTTTTCTCGCATGATTCGGTAAATCTTTATGTCCATGGAATCCTTATCTAAAGGCCCAAGACCCATAACTATTGGAATTCCTATCCATCGTGCTGAACAAAGAGCTCCAATTTTTGGGCCGAACCCTAGGGGTACCCCTAGGGGCCTGGGCTAAAAACTATTTTGTCCATAACTTCTTTATTACTCGCCCGACGGTCGATGTTTATGTCCACATAATCCTTATCTATAGGCCTAAGACCCCTACTGATCGGAATTCCTGTCCATTGTGCCGAACAAAGAGTTTCAATTTTCGGGCCGGGCCCTAGGGGTCCCCCTAGGGGCTCGAGGGCTGAAAAATCATCCGAAACGAAATGTTGATTTTTTCGCACATTAGCATATACACATGTATTTATGACATTTTAAAGTGAGCTTGCATAATTTGAAGGCCCAGATCGCTGGTAAATCGGCCGAATACACCCCAAAATAGTCACTTTTTCGCTTGTTTTGGACACTCACGAAGTTCTTGTAAAGCAAAATAATAGGAAGAGTTGATTTTGACTTATTGGGGGATAGCCCTTGGAATAAGGTTTCCAACGCCGCTTGAATCGGCCAAATCGGACAAATAGCCTAGAAGTTGTGGCAAAAATAGTGGAAATGCGCAAAACGGGACCCGACGTAAAAACTATTTTTGCCATAACTTCTTCGTTTCTCGCCCAATTCGGTCGACCTATATATCCATGGAATCCTTAACTAAAGGCCCAAGACCCCTCATGATTGGAATTCCTATCTATCGTGTTGAACAAAGAGCTCCAATTTTTGGGCCGGGCCATAGGGGTACCCTTAAGGGCCTGGGCTAAAAACTATTTTGGCCATAACTTCTTCGTTACTCGCCCGATTCGTTCGATATTTAGGTCCAAAAAAGCCTTATCTAAAGGCCTAAGACCCCTAATGATCATAATTCTTGACCATCATGCCGAACAAAGAGCTTCAATTTTCGGGCTGGGCTCTAAGGGTACCCCTAGGGGCTCCGGGGCTGAAAAATTATCCGAAATGAAATGTTGATTTTTTCGCGCATTAGCATATACACATGTATTTATGACATTTTAAAGTGAGCTTGCAGAATTCGAAGGCCCAGATCGCGGGTAAATCGGCCGAATACACCCTAAAATAGTCATTTTTCGCTTGTTTTGGACACTCACGAAGTTCTTGTAAAGCAAAATAATAGGAAAAGTGGATTTTGACTTTTTGGGGGATAGCCCTAGGAATAAGGTTTCCAACGCCGCTTGAAACGGCCAACTCGGACAATTAGCCTAGAAGTTATGGCAAAAATAGTGGAACTGCGCAAAACGGGACCCGACGCAAGAACTATTTTGGCCATAACTTCTTCGTTACTCGCCCGATTCGGTCGATCTTTATGTCCAAAAAATCATTATTTAAAGGCCTAAGACCCCTAATGATCGTAATTCTTGTCCATCGTGCCGAACAAAGAGCTTCAATTTTCGGACTAGGCCCTAAGGGTACCCCTAGGGGCTCGGGGGTTGAAAAATCATCTGAAACAAAATGTTGATTTTTTCGCACATTAGCACATACACATGTATTTATGGCATTTTAAAGTGAGCTTGCGTAATTTGAAGGCCCAGATCGCGGGTAAATCGGCCGAATACACCCCAAAATAGTCACTTTTTCGCTTGTTTTGGACACTCACGAAGTTCTTGTAAAGCAAAATAATATGAAAAGTGGATTTTAACTTTTTGGGGGATAGCCCTTGGAATAAGGTTTCCAACGCCGCTTGAATCGGCTAAATCGTACAAATAGCCTAGAAGTTATGGCAAAAATAGTGGAACTGCGCAAAACGGGATCCGACGTAAAAACTATATTGGCCATAACTTCTTCGTTTCTCGCACGATTCGGTAAATCTTTATGTCCGTGGAATTCTTATCTAAAGGCCCAAGACCCCTATTGATTGGAATTCCTATCCATCGTGCTGAACAAAGAGCTCCAATTTTTGGGCCGAACCCTAGGGGTACCCCTAGGGGCCTGGGCTAAAAACTATTTTGGCCATAACTTCTTCGTTACTCGCCCGACGGTCGATCTTTATGTCCACAGAATCCTTATCTATAGGCCTAAGACCCCTAATGATCGGAATTGCTGTCCATCGTGCCGAACAAAGAGTTTCAATTTTCGGGTCGGGCCCTAGGGGTCCCCATAGGGGCTCGAGGGCTGAAAAATCATCCAAAACGAAATGTTGATTTTTTCGCACATTAGCATATGCACATGTATTTATGGCATTTTAAAGTGAGCTTGCATAATTTGAAGGCCCAGATCGCAGGTAAATCGGCCGAATACACCCTAAAATAGTCACTTTTTCGCTTGTTTTGGACACTCACGAAGTTCTTGTAAAGTAAAATAATAGGAAAAGTAGATTTAGACTTTTTGGGGGATAGCCCTTGGAATAAGGTTTCCAACGACGCTTGAAACGGCCAAATCGGACAATTAGCCTAGAAATTATGGCAAAAATAGTGGAACTGCGCAAAACGGGACCCGACGAAAAAACTATTTTGGCCATAACTTCTTCGTTACTCGCCCGACGGTGGATCTTTATGTCCACAGAATCCTTATCTATAGGCCTAAGACCCCTAATGATTGGAATTCCTGTCCATCATGCCGAACAAAGAGTTTCAATTTTCGGGCCAGGCCCTAGGGGTCCACCTAGGGGCTCGAGGGTTGAAAAATCATCCGAAACGAAATGTTGATTTTTTCGCACATTAGCATATACACATGTATTTATGGCATTTTAAAGTGAGCTTGCGTAATTTGAAGGCCCAGATCGCGGGTAAATCGGCCGAATACACCCTAAAATAGTCACTTTTTCGCTTGTTTTGGACACTCACGAAGTTCTTGTAAAGTAAAATAATAGGACAAATGGATTTTGACTTTTTGGGGGATAGCCCTTGGAATGAGGTTTCCAACGCCGCTTGAAAAGGCCAAATCGGACAATTAGCCTAGAAGTTATGGCAAAAATAGTGGAACTGCGCAAAACGGGACCCGACGCAAAAACTATTTTGGCCATAACTTCTTCGTTTCTCGCATGATTCGGTAAATCTTTATGTCCATGGAATCCTTATCTAAAGGCCCAAGACCCCTAATGATTGGAATTCCTATCCATCGTGCTGAACAAAGAGCTCCAATTTTTGGGGCCGAACCCTAGGGGTACCCCTAGGGGCCTGGGCTAAAAACTATTTTGTCCCTAACTTCTTTATTCTTCGCCCGACGGTCGATCTTTATGTCCACATAATCCTTATCTATAGGCCTAAGACCCCTAATGATCGGAATTCTTGTCCATCGTGCCGAACAAAGAGCTTCAATTATCGGGCTGGGCCCAACGGGTACCCCTAGGGGCTCGGGGGCTGAAAAATCATCTGAAACAAAATGTTGATTTTTTCGCACATTAGCACATACACATGTATTTATGGCACTTTAAAGTGAGCTTCCGTAATTTGAAGGCCCAGATTGCGGGTAAATCGGCCGAATACACACCAAAATAGTCACTTTTTCGCTTGTTTTGGACACTCACGAAGTTCTTGTTAAGCAATATAATAGGAAAAGTGGATTTTGACTTTTCGGGGGATAGCCCTTGGAATATGGTTTCCAACGCCCCTTGAATCGGCTAAATCAGACAAATAGCCTAGAAGTTATGGCAAAAATAGTGGAACTGCGCAAAACGGGACCCGACGCAAAAACTTTTTTGGCCATAACTTCTTCGTTTCTCGCACGATTCGGTCAGTCATTATGTCCACGGAAATCTTATCTAAAGGCCCAAGAGCCCTAATTATTGGAATTCCTATCCATCGTGTTGAACAAAGAGCTCCAATTTTTAGGCCGAGCCCTAGGAGTACCCCTAGGGGCCTGGGCTAAAAACTATTTTGGCCATAACTTCTTCGTTACTCGCCCAATTCGGTCGATCTTTATGTCCACAGAATCCTTATCTAAAGGCCTTAGGCCCCTAGTGATCAGATTTCCTGTCCATCGTGCCGAACAAAGAATTTCAATTTTCGGGCCGGGCCCTAGGGGTCCCCCTAGGGGCTCGGGGGCTGAAAATTCATCGGAAACGAAATGTTGATTTTTTCGAACATTAGCATATACACATGTATTTATGGCATTTTAAAGTGAGCTTGCGTAATTTGAAGGCCCAGATCGCGGGTAAATCGGCCGAATACACCATAAAATAGTCACTTTTTTGCTTGTTTTGGACACTCACAAGTTCTTGTAAAGCAAAATAATAGGAAAAGTGGATTTTGACTTTTTGGGGGATAGCCCTTGGAATAAGATTTCCAACGCCGCTTGAATCGGCCAAATCAGACAAATAGCCTAGAAGTCATGGCAAAAATAGTGGAACTGCGCAAAACGGGACCCGACTTAAAAACTATTTTGGCCATAAGTTCTTCGTTTCTCACACGATTCGGTAAATCTTTATGTCCATGGAATCCTTATCTAAAGGCCCAAGACCCCTAATGATTGGAATTCCTATCCATCGTGCTGAACAAAGAGCTCCAATTTTTGGGCCGAACCCTAGGGGTACCACTAGGGGCCTGGGCTAAAAATTATTTTGGCCATAACTTCTTCGTTACTCGCCCGACGGTCGATCTTTATGTCCACAGAATCCTTATCTATAAGCCTAGGACCCCTAATGATCGGAATTCCTGTCCGTCGTGCCGAACAAAGAGTTTCAATTTTCGGGCCGGGCCCTAAGGGTCCCCCTAGGGGCTCGAGGGCTGAAAAATCATCCGAAACGAAATGTTGATTTTTTCGCACATTAGCATATACACATGTATTTATGGCATTTTAAAGTGAGCTTACGTAATTTGAAGGCCTAGATCGCGGGTAAATCGGCCGAATACACCCCAAAATAGTCACTTTTTCGCTTGTTTTGGACACTCACGAAGTTCTTGAAAAGCAAAATAATAGGAAAAGTTGATTTTGACTGTTTGGGGGATTGCCCTTGGAATAAGGTTTCCAACGCCGCTTGAATCGGCCAAATCGGACAAATAGCCTAGAAGTTATGGCAAAAATAGTGGAACTGCGCAAAACGGGACCCGACGTAAAAACTATTTTTGCCATAACTTCTTCGTTTCTCGCCCGATTCGGTCGACCTTTATATCCATGGAATCCTTAAATAAAGGCCCAAGACCCCTAATGATTGGAATTCCTATCTATCGTGTTGAAAAAAGAGCTCCAATTTTTGGGCCGGGCCATAGGGGTACCCTTAGGGGCCTGGGCTAAAAACTATTTTGGCCATAACTTCTTCGTTACTCGCCCGATTCGTTCGATCTTTATGTCCAAAGAAGCCTTATCTAAAGGCCTAAGACCCATAATGATCAGAATTCTTGTCCATCATGCCGAACAAAGAGCTTCAATTTTCGGGCTGGGCCCTAAGGGTTCCCCTAGGGGCTCAGGGGCTGAAAAATCATCCGAAACGAAATGTTGATTTTTTCGCACATTAGCATATACACATGTATTTATGGCATTTTAAACTGAGCTTGCGTAATTCGAAGGCCCAGATCGCGGGTAAATCGGCTGAATACACCCTAAAATAGTCACTTTTTCGCTTGTTTTAGACACTCACGATGTTCTTGTAAAGCAAAATAATAGGAAAAGTGGATTTTGACTTTTTGGAGATAGCCCTTGGAATAAGGTTTCGAACGCCGCTTGAAACGGCCAAATCGGACAATTAGCCTAGAAGTTATGGCAAAAATAGTGGAACTGCGCAAAACGGGACCCGACGTAAAAACTATTTTTGCCATAACTTCTTCGTTACTTGCCCGATTCGGTCGATCTTTATGTCAAAAAAATCCTTATTTAAATGCCTAAGACCCCTGATGATCGGAATTCTTGTCCATCGTGCCGAACAAAGAGCTTCAATTTTCGGGCTGGGTCATAAGGGTACCCCTAGGGGCTCGGGGGCTGAAAAATCATCTGAAACAAAATGTTAAATTTTTCACACATTAGCACATGTATTTATGGCATTTTATAGTGAGCTTGCGTAATTTGAAGGCCCAGATCGCGGGTAAATCGCCCGAATACACCCGAAAATAGTCACTTTTTCGCTTGTTTTGAACACTCACGAAGTTCTTGTAAAGCAAAATAATAGGAAAAGTGGATTTTGACGTTTTGGGGGATATCCCTTAGAATAAGGTTTCCAACGCCCCTTGAATCGGCCAAATCAGACAAATAGAAGTTATGGCAAAAATAGTGGAACTGCGCAAAACAGGACCCGACGCAAAAACTTTTTTGGCCATAACTTCTTCGTTTCTCGCACGATTCGGTCAATCATTATGTCCACGGAAACCTTATCTAAAGGCCCAAGACCCCTAATGATAGGAATTCCTATCCATCGTGCTGAACAAAGAAATCCAATTTTGGGCCGATCCCTAGATGTACCCCTAGGGGCCTGGGCTAAAAACTATTTTTGCCATAACTTCTTCGTTACTCGCTCGATTCGGTTGATCTTTATGTCCACAGAATCCTTATCTAAAGGCCTAAGACCCCTAGTGATCAGAATTCCTGTCCATCGTGCCGAACAAAGAATTTCAATTTTCGGGCCGGGCCCTAGGGCCCTAGGGGCTCGGGGGCTGAAAAATCATCCGAAACAAAATGTTAATTTTTTCTCACATTAGCACATACACATGTATTTATGACATTTTCAAGTGAGCTTGTGTAATTTGAAGGCCCGGATCACGGGTAAATCGGTCGAATACACCCTAAAATAGTCACTTTTTCACTTATTTTGGACGCTCACGAAGTTTTTGTAAAGCAAAATAATAGGAAATGTGGATTTTGAATTTTTGGGGGATAGCCCTTGGAATAAGATTTCCAACGCCGCTTGAATCGGCCAAATCGGACAAATAGCCTAGAAGTCATGGCAAAAATAGTGGAACTGCGCAAAACGGGACCCGACGTAAAAACTATTTTTGCCATAACTTCTTCGTTTCTCGCCTGATTCGATCGACCATTATATCCATGGAATCCTTAAATAAAGGCCCAAGACCCCTTATGATTGGAATTCCTATCTATCGTGTTGAACAAAGAGCTCCAATTTTTGGGCCGGGCCATAGGGGTACCCTTAGGGGCCTGGGCTAAAAACTATTTAGGCCATAACTTCTTCGTTACTCGCCCGATTCGTTCGATCTTTATGTCCAAAGAATCCTTATCTAAAGGCCTAAGACCCCTAATGATCGGAATTCTTGTCCATCGTGCCGAACAAAGAGCTTCAATTTTTGGGCTGGGCCCTAAGGCCCTAGTGGCTCGGGGCTGAAAAATCATCCGAAAAAAAAATGTTGATTTTTTCACACATTAGCACATACACATGTATTTATGGAATTTTGAAGAGAGCTTGCGTAATTTGAAGGCCCGGATCGCGGGTAAATCGGCCGAATACACCCCAAAATAGTCACTTTTTCGCTTGTTTTGGACACTCACGAAGTTCTTGTAAAGCAAATAAATAGGAAAAGTTGATTTTGACTTTTTGGGGGATAGCCCTTGCAAAAATAGTGGAACTGCGCAAAACGGGACCCGACGCAAAAACTATTTTGGCAATAACTTCTTCGTTTCTCGCACGATTTGGTCAATCTTTATGTCTACGGAAACCCCTCATGATTGGGCTGGGCCATAGGGGTACCCCTAGGGGCCTGGGCTAAAAACTATTTTGGCCATAACTTTTTTGTTACTCGCCCGATTCGTTCATCTTTATGTCCAAAGAATCCTTATCTAAAGACCTAAGACCACTAATGATCGGAATTCTTGTCCATCGTGCCGAACAATAAGTTCCAATTTTTGGGCCGGGCCCTAGGTATACTACCCTCTTGGGGCCTGGGCTAAAAACTATTTTGGCTATAACTTCGATTCGGTCGACCTTTATATCCATGGAATCCTTAACCAAAGACCCAAGACCCCTCATGATTGGAATTCCTATCTATTGTGTTGAACAAATAGCTCCAATTTTTGGGCCGGGCCATAGTTGTACCCTTAGGGGCCTGCACTAAAAACTATTTTGGCCATAACTTCTTCGTTACTCGCCCGATTCGTTCGATCTTTATATCCAAAGAATCCTTAACTAAAGGCCTATGACCCCTAATGATCTGAATTCTTGTCCATCGTGCCGAACAAAGAGCTTCAATTTTCGGGCTGGGCCCTAGGGGTACCCATAGTGGCTCGGGGGCTGAAAAATCATCCGAAACAAAATGTTAATGTTTTCGCACATTAGCATATACACATGTATTTATGGCATTTTAAAGTGAGCTTGCGTAATTTGAAGGCCCAGATCGCGGGTAAATCGGCCAAATAAACCCTAAAATAGTCACTTTTTTCGCTTGTTTTGGACTCTCACGAAGTTCTTGTAAATCAAAATAATAGGAAAAGTGGATTTTGAATTTTTGGGGGATAGCCCTTGGAATAAGTTTTCCAATGCCGCTTGAATCGGCCAAATCGGACAAATAGCCTAGAAGTTATGGCAAAAATAGTGGAACTGCGCAAAACGTGACCCGACGTAAAAACTATTTTTGCCATAACTTCTTCGTTTCTCGCCCGATTGGGTCAACCTTTATATCCATGGAATCCTTAAATAAAGGCCCAAGATCCCTCATGATTGGAATTCCTATCCATCGTGCTGAACAAAGAGCTCCAATTTTTGGGCCGGTCCTAGGGTCTGGGCTAAAAACTATTTTGGCCATAACTTCTTCGTTACTCGCCCGATTCGGTCGATCTTTATGTCCACAGAATCCTTATCTATAGGCCTAAGACCCCTAAAGATCAGAATTCCTGTCCATCGTGCCGAACAATGAGTTTCAATTTTCGGGCCGGGCCCTAAGGGTCCCCCTAGGGGCTCGGGGGCTGAAAAATCATCCGAAACGAAATGTTGATTTTTTCGCACATTAGCATATACACATGTATTTATGGCATTTTAAAGTGAGCTTGCATAATTTGAAGGCCCAGATCGTGGGTAAATCGGCCGAATACACCCCTAAAATAGTCACTTTTTCACTTGTTGTGGACGCTCACGAAGTTCTTGTAAAGCAAAATAATAGGAAAAGTGGATTTTGCCTTTATGGGGGATAGCCCTTGGAATAAGGTTTCCGACGCCACTTGAATCGGCCAAATCGGACAAATAGCCTAGAAGTTATGGCAAAAATAGTGGAACTACGCAAAACAGGGACCCGACGCAAAAACTATTTTGGCCATAACTACTTCGTTTCTCGCACGATTCGGTCGACTCTTTAGGGCCCACTGGAATCCTTATCTAAAGGCCCAAGACTCCTAAGTTATGGAATTCCTATCCTATCGTGCTTGAACAAAGAGCTCTAATTTTTAGGGCCGAGCCATAGGGGTACCCCTTAGGGGACCTGGGCTAAAAAACTATTTTGGCCATAACTTCTACGTTACTCGCCCGATTCGGTCGATCTTTATGTCCACAGAAACCTTATCTAAAGGACTAAGACCCAGTGATCAGAATTCCTCACCATCGTGCCGAACAAAGAATTTCAATTTTCGGGCCGGGCCGTAGGGGTCCCCCTAGGGGCTCAGGGGCTGAAAAATCATCCGAAACGAAATGTTGATTTTTCGCAAATTAGCATATTCACATGTATTTATGGCATTTTAAAGTGAGCTTGCATAATTTGAAGGCCCAAATCGCGGGTAAATCGGCCGAATACGACCTAAAATAGTCACTTTTTCGCTTGTTTTGGACACTCACGAAGTTCTTGTAAAGAAAAATAATAGGAAAAGTGGATTTTAACTTTTTGGGGGACAGCCCTTGGAATAAGGTTTCCAACGCCGCTTGAATCGGCCAAATCGGACAAATAGCCAAGAAGTTATGGCAAAAATAGTGGAACTGCGCAAAACGGGACCCGACGTAAAAACTATTTTTGCCATAACTTCTTCGTTTCTCGCCCGATTCGGTCGACCTTTATATCCATGGAATCCTTAACCAAAGACCCAAGACCCCTCATGATTGGAATTCCTATCTATTGTGTTGAACAAATAGCTCCAATTTTTGGGCCGGGCCATAGTGGTACCCTTAGGGGCCTGCGCTAAAAACTATTTTGGCCATAACTTCTTCGTTACTCGCTCGATTCGTTCGATCTTTATATCCAAAGAATCCTTAACTAAAGGCCTATGACCCCTAATGATCTGAATTCTTGTCCATCGTGCCGAACAAAGAGCTTCAATTTTCGGGCTGGGCCCTAGGGGTACCCATAGTGGCTCGGGGGCTGAAAAATCATCCGAAACAAAATGTTAATGTTTTCGCACATTAGCATATACACATGTATTTATGGCATTTTAAAGTGAGCTTGCGTAATTTGAAGGCCCAGATCGCGGGTAAATCGGCCGAATACACCCTAAGATAGTCACTTTTTTCGCTTGTTTTGGACTACTCACGAAGTTCTTGTAAAGCAAAATAATAGGAAATGTGGATTTTGACTTTTTGGGGATAAGCCCTTTGAATAAGATTTCCAACGCCTGCTTGAATCGGCCAAATCGGACAAATAGCCAAGAAGTTATGGCAAAAATAGTGGAACTGCGCAAAACGGGACCCTGACGTAAAAACTATTTTGGCCATAACTTCTTCGTTTCTCGCACGATTCGTTCAATCTTTATGTCCACGGAAACCTTATCTAAAGGCCCAAGACCCTAATGATTGGAATTCCTATCCATCGTGCTGAACAAAGAGCTCCAATTTTTAGGCCGAGCCACTAGGGGCCTGGGCTAAAAACTATTTTGGCCATAACTTCTTCGTTACTCGCCCGATTCGGTCGATCTTTATGTCCACAGAATCCTTATCTAAAGGCCTAAGACCCTTAGTGATCAGAATTCCTGTCCATCGTGCCGAACAAAGAATTTCAATTTTCGGGCTGGGAACTAGGGACCCTAGGGGCTCGGGGGCTGAAAAAAAATCATCCGAAACGAAATGTTGATTTTTTCGCACATTAGCATATACACATGTATTTATGGCATTTTAAAGTGAGCTTGTGTAATTTGAAGGCCCAGATCGCGGGTAAATCGGCCAAATAAACCCTAAAATAGTCACTTTTTCGCTTTTTTTGGACGCTCACGAAGTTCTTGTAAAGCAAAATAACAGGAAAAGTGGATTTTTACTTTTTGGGGGATAGCCTTTGGAATAAGGTTTCCAACGCCGCTTGAATCGGCCAAATCGGACAAATAGCCAAGAAGTTATGGCAAAAATAGTGGAACTGCGCAAAACGGGACCCGACATAAAAACTATTTTTGCCATAACTTCTTCGTTTCTCGCCCGATTCGGTCGACCTTTATATCCATGGAATCCTTAACTAAAGGCCCAAGACCCCTCATGAATGGAATTCCTATCTATTGTGTTGAACAAAGAGCTCCAATTTTTGGGCCGGGCCATAGGGGTACCCTTAGGGGCCTGGGCTAAAAACTATTTTTGCTATAACTTCTTCGTTACTCGCCCGATTCGTTCGATCTTTATATCAAAAGAATCCTTAACCAAAGGCCTAATACCCCTAATGATCTGAATTCTTGTCCATCCTGCCGAACAAAGAGCTTCAATTTTCGGGCTGGGCCCTAGTGGTACCCATAGTGGCTCGGGGGCTGAAAAATCATCCGAAACAAAATGTTAGTTTTTTCGCACATTAGCACATAAACATGTATTTATGGCATTTTAAAGTGAGCTTGCGTAATTTGAAGGCCCAGATCGCGGGTAAATCGGCCAAATACACCCTAAAATAGTCACTTTTTCGCTTTTTTTGAACGCTCACGAAGTTCTTGTAAATCAAAATAATAGGAAAAGTGGATTTTGCCTTTTTGGGGGATAGCCCTTGGAATAATGTTTCCAACGCCGCTTGAATCGGCCAAATCGGACAAATAGCCAAGAAGTTATGGCAAAAATAGTGGAACTGCGCAAAACGGGACCCGACGTAAAAACTATTTTTGCCATAACTTCTTCGTTTCTCGCCCGATTCGGTCGACCTTTATATCCATGGAATCCTTAACCAAAGACCCAAGACCCCTCATGATTGGAATTCCTATCTATTGTGTTGAACAAATAGCTCCAATTTTTGGGCCGGGCCATAGTGGTACCCTTAGGGGCCTGCGCTAAAAACTATTTTGGCCATAACTTCTTCGTTACTCGCCCGATTCGTTCGATCTTTATATCCAAAGAATCCTTAACTAAAGGCCTATGACCCCTAATGATCTGAATTCTTGTCCATCGTGCCGAACAAAGAGCTTCAATTTTCGGGCTGGGCCCTAGGGGTACCCATAGTGGCTCGGGGGCTGAAAAATCATCCGAAACAAAATGTTAATGTTTTCGCACATTAGCATATACACATGTATTTATGGCATTTTAAAGTGAGCTTGCGTAATTTGAAGGCCCAGATCGCGGGTAAATCGGCCGAATACACCCTAAGATAGTCACTTTTTTCGCTTGTTTTGGACATCTCACGAAGTTCTTGTAAAGCAAAATAATAGGAAAATGTGGATTTTGACTTTTTGGGGAATAGCCATTGGAATAAGGATTTCTAACGCCGCTTGAATCGGCCAAATCGGACAAATAGCCAAGAAGTTATGGCAAAAATAGTGGAACTGCGCAAAACGGGACCCTGACGTAAAAACTATTTTGGCCATAACTTCTTCGTTTCGTCGCACGATTCGGATCAATCTTTATGTCCACGGAAACCTTATCTAAAGGCCCAAGACCCCTAATGATTGGAATTCCTATCCATCGTGCTGAACAAAGAGCTCCAATTTTTAGGCCGAGCCACTAGGGGCCTGGGCTAAAAACTATTTTGGCCATAACTTCTTCGTTACTCGCCCGATTCGGTCGATCTTTATGTCCACAGAATCCTTATCTAAAGGCCTAAGACCCTTAGTGATCAGAATTCCTGTCCATCGTGCCGAACAAAGAATTTCAATTTTCGGGCTGGGAACTAGGGACCCTAGGGGCTCGGGGGCTGAAAAAAATCATCCGAAACGAAATGTTGATTTTTTCGCACATTAGCATATACACATGTATTTATGGCATTTTAAAGTGAGCTTGTGTAATTTGAAGGCCCAGATCGCGGGTAAATTGGCCAAATAAACCCTAAAATAGTCACTTTTTCGCTTTTTTTGGAACGCTCACGAAGTTCTTGTAAAGCAAAATAATAGGAAAAGAGGGATTTTGACTTTTAGGGGGATAGCCCTTGGAATAAGGTTTCCAACGCCGCTTGAATCGGCCAAATCGGACAAATAGCCAAGAAGTTATGGCAAAAATAGTGGAACTGCGCAAAACGGGACCCGACATAAAAACTATTTTTGCCATAACTTCTTCGTTTCTCGCCCGATTCGGTCGACCTTTATATCCATGGAATCCTTAACTAAAGGCCCAAGACCCCTCATGATTGGAATTCCTATCTATTGTGTTGAACAAAGAGCTCCAATTTTTGGGCCGGGCCATAGGGGTACCCTTAGGGGCCTGGGCTAAAAACTATTTTGGCAATAACTTCTTCGTTACTCGCCCGATTCGTTCGATCTTTATATCCAAATAATCCTTAACTAAAGGCCTAAGACCCCTAATGATCTGAATTCTTGTCCATCGTGCCGAACAAAGAGCTTCAATTTTCGGGCTGGGCCCTAGGGGTACCCATAGTGGCTCGGGGGCTGAAAAATCATCCGAAACAAAATGTTAATGTTTTCGCACATTAGCATATACACATGTATTTATGGCATTTTAAAGTGAGCTTGCGTAATTTGAAGGGCCAGATCGCGGGTAAATCGGCCGAATACACCCTAAGATAGTCACTTTTTTCGCTTGTTTTGGACACTCACGAAGTTCTTGTAAAGCAAAATAATAGGAAAAGTGGATTTTGACTTTTTGGGGAATAGCCATTGGAATAAGATTTCCAACGCCGCTTGAATCGGCCAAATCGGACAAATAGCCAAGAAGTTATGGCAAAAATAGTGGAACTGCGCAAAACGGGACCCGACGTAAAAACTATTTTGGCCATAACTTCTTCGTTTCTCGCACGATTCGGTCAATCTTTATGTCCACGGAAACCTTATCTAAAGGCCCAAGACCCCTAATGATTGGAATTCCTATCCATCGTGCTGAACAAAGAGCTCCAATTTTTAGGCCGAGCCACTAGGGGCCTGGGCTAAAAACTATTTTGGCCATAACTTCTTCGTTACTCGCCCGATTCGGTCGATCTTTATGTCCACAGAATCCTTATCTAAAGGCCTAAGACCCTTAGTGATCAGAATTCCTGTCCATCGTGCCGAACAAAGAATTTCAATTTTCGGGCTGGGAACTAGGGACCCTAGGGGCTCGGGGGCTGAAAAAAAATCATCCGAAACGAAATGTTGATTTTTTCGCACATTAGCATATACACATGTATATTATGGCATTTTAAAGTGAGCTTGTGTAATTTGAAGGCCCAGATCGCGGGTAAATCGGCCAAATAAACCATAAAATAGTCACTTTTTTCGCTTTTTTTGGACGCTCACGAAGTTCTTGTAAAGAAAAATAATAGGAAAAGTGGATTTTGACTTTTAGGGGGATAGCCCTTGGAATAAGGTTTCCAACGCCGCTTGAATCGGCCAAATCGGACAAATAGCCAAGAAGTTATGGCAAAAATAGTGGAACTGCGCAAAACGGGACCCGACATAAAAACTATTTTTGCCATAACTTCTTCGTTTCTCGCCCGATTCGGTCGACCTTTATATCCATGGAATCCTTAACTAAAGGCCCAAGACCCCTCATGATTGGAATTCCTATCTATTGTGTTGAACAAAGAGCTCCAATTTTTGGGCCGGGCCATAGGGGTACCCTTAGGGGCCTCGGCTAAAAACTATTTTTGCCATAACTTCTTCGTTACTTCGCCCGATTCGTTCGATCTTTATATCAAAACAATCCTTAACCAAAGGCCTAATACCCCTAATGATCTGAATTCTTGTCCATCGTGTCGAACAAAGAGCTTCAATTTTCGGGCTGGGCCCTAGTGGTACCCATAGTGGCTCGGGGGCTGAAAAATCATCCGAAACAAAATGTTAATTTTTTCGTACATTAGCACATACACATGTATTTATGGCATTTTAAAGTGAGCTTGCGTAATTTGAAGGCCCAGATCGCGGGTAAATCGGCCAAATACACCCTAAAATAGTCACTTTTTCGCTTTTTTTGGACGCTGACGAAGTTCTTGTAAATCAAAATAATAGGAAAAGTGGATTTTGACTTTTTGGGGGATAGCCCTTGGAATAATGTTTCCAACGCCGCTTGAATCGGCCAAATCGGACAAATAGCCAAGAAGTTATGGCAAGAATAGTGGAACTACGCAAAACGGGACCCGACGTAAAAATTATTTTTGCCATAACTTCTTCGTTTCTTCGCCCGATTCAGGTCGACCTTTATATCCATGGAATCCTTAAGTAAAGGCCCAAGACCCCTCATGATTTGAATTCCTATCTATTGTGTTGAACAAAGAGCTCCAATTTTTGAGCCGGGCCATAGTGGTACCCTTAGGGGCCTGGGCTAAAAACTATTTTGGCTATAACTTCTTCGTTACTCGCCCGATTCGTTCGATCTTTATATCCAAAGAATCCTTAACTAAAGGCCTAAGACCCCTAATGATCTGAATTCTTGTCCATCGTGCCGAACAAAGAGCTTCAATTTTCGGGCTGGGCCCTAGGGTTACCCATAGTGGCTCGGGGGCTGAAAAATCATCCGAAACAAAATGTTAATGTTTTCGCACATTAGCACTATACACATGTATTTATGGCATTTTAAAGTGATCTTGCGTAATTTGAAGGCCCAGATCGCGGGTAAATCGGCCGAATACACCCCAAAATAGTCACTTTTTCACTTGTTTTGGACGCTCACGAAGTTCTTGTAAAGCTAAATAATAGGAAAAGTGGATTTGGACTTGTTGGGGGATAGCCCATTGGAATAAGGTTTCCAACGCCACTTTAATTGGCCAAATCGGACAAATAGCCTAGAAGTTATGGCAAAAATAGTGGAACTGCGCAAAACGGGACCCGACGCAAAAAACTATTTTGGCCATAACTTCTTCGTTTCTCGCACGATTCGGTCAATCTTTATGTCCACGGAAACCTTATCTAAAGGCCCAAGACCCCTAATGATTGGAATTCCTATCCATCGTGCTGAACAAAGAGCTCCAATTTTTAGGCCGAGCCCTAGGGTGTACCCCTAGGGGCCTGGGCTAAAAACTATTTTTGCCATAACTTCTTTGTTACTCGCCCGATTCGGTCGATCTTTATGTCCACAGAATCCTTATCTAAAGGCCTAAGACCCCTAGTGATCAGAATTCCTGTCCATCATGCCAAACAAAGAATTTCAATTTTCGGGCCGGGCCCTAGGGGTCCCCCTAGGGGGTCGGGGGCTGAAAAAATCATCCGAAACGAAATGTTGATTTTTTCGCACATTAGCATATACACATGTATTTATGGCATTTTAAAGTGAGCTTGCGTAATTTGAAGGCCCAGATCGCGGGTAAATCGGCCGAATACACCCTAAGATAGTCATTTTTTCGCTTGTTTTGGAACTCACGAAGTTCTTGTAAAGCAAAATAATAGGAAAAGTGGATTTTGAATTTTTGGGGGATAGCCATTTGAATAAGGTTTCCAACGCCGCTTGAATTGGCCAAATCGGACAAATAGCCAAGAAGTTATAGCAAAAATAGTGGAACTGCGCAAAACGGGACCCGACGTAAAAACTATTTTTGCCATAACTTCTTCGTTTCTCGCCCTATTCGGTCGACCTTTATATCCATGGAATCCTTAACTAAAGGCCCAAGACCCTTCATGATTGGAATTCCTATCTATTGTGTTGAGCAAAGAGCTCCAATTTTTGGGCCGGGCCATAGGGGTACCCTTAGGGGTCTGGGCTAAAAACTATTTTGGCCATAACTTCTTCGTTACTCGCCCACTTCGTTCGATATTTATATCCAAAGAATCCTTAACTAAAGGCCTAAGACCCCTAATGATCTGAATTCTTGTCCATCGTGCCAAACAAAGAGCTTCAATTTTCGGGCTGGGCCCTAGGGGTCCCCCTAGGGGCTCGGGGGCTGAAAAATCATCCGAAACGAAATGTTGATTTTTTCGCACATTAGCATATACACATGTATTTATGGCATTTTAAAGTGAGCTTGCGTAATTTGAAGGCCCAGATCGCGGGTAAATCGGCCGAATACACCCTAAGATAGTAATTTTTTCGCTTGTTTTGGAACTCACGAAGTTCTTGTAAAGCAAAATATTAGGAAAACTGGATTTTGAATTTTTGGGGGATAGCCCTTGGAATAAGGTTTCCAACGCCGCTTGAATCGGCCAAATCGGACAAAGAATAAATAGTGGAACTGCGCAAAACGGGACCCGACGTAAAAACTATTTTTGCCATAACTTCTTCGTTTCTCGCCTGATTCGGTCGACCTTTATATCCATGGAATCCTTAACTAAAGGCCCAAGATCCCTCATGATTGGAATTCCTATCTATTGTGTTGAACAAAGAGCTCCAATTTTTGGGCCGGGCCATAGGGGTACCCTTAGGGGCTTGGGCTAAAAACTATTTTGGCCATAACTTCTTCGTTACTCGCCCGATTCGTTCGATCTTTATATCCAAAAAATCCTTAACCAAAGGCCTAAGACCCCTAATGATCTGAATTTTTGTCCATCGTGCCGAACAAAGAGTTTCAATTTTCGGGCTGGGCCCTAGGGGTACCCATAGTGGCTCGGGGGCTGAAAAATCATCCGAAATAAAATGTTAATTTTTTTGCACATTAGCTCATACACATGTACTTATGGCATTTTAAAGTGATCTTGCGTAATTTGAAGACCCAAATCGCGGGTAAATCGGCCGAATACACCCCAAAATAGTCACTTTTTCACTTGTTTTGGACGCTCACGAAGTTCATGTAAAGCTAAATAATAGAAAAAGTGGATTTTGACTTTTTAGGGGATAGCCCTTGGAATAAGGTTTCCAACGCCACTTGAATTGGCCAAATCGGACAAATAGCCTAGAAGTTATGGCAAAAATAGTGGAACTGCGCAAAACGGGACCCGACGCAAAAACTATTTTGGCCATAACTTCTTCGTTTCTCGCACAATTTGGTCAATCTTTATGTCCACGGAAACCTTATCTAAAGGCCCAAGACCCCTAATGATTGGAATTCCTATCCATCGTGCTGATCAAAGAGCTCCAATTTTTGGACCGAGCCCTAGGGTACCCCTAGGGCCTGGGCTAAAAATTATTTTGGCCATAACTTCTTCGTTACTCGCTCGATTTGGTCGATCTTTATGTCCATAGAATCCTTATCTAAAGGCCTAAGACCCCTATTGATCAGAATTCCTGTCCATCGGGCCGAACAAAGAATTTCAATTTTCGGGCTGGGCCCTATGGGCTTAGGGGCTGAATTATCATCCGAAACGAAATGTTGATTTTTTTCGCACATTAGCCACACATGTATTTATGGCATTTTAAAGTGAGCTTGCGTAATTTGAAGGCCTAGATCGCGGGTAAATCGGCCGAATACACCCTAAAATAGTAACTTTTTCGCTTTTTTTGGACACTCACGAAGTTCTTGTAAAGCAAAATAATAGGAAAAGTGGATTTTGACTTTTTGGGGGATAGCCCTTGGAATAAGGTTTCCAACGCCGCTTGAATCGGCCAAATTTGACAAATAGCCTAGAAGTTATGGCAAAAATAGTGGAATTGCGCAAAACGGGATCCGACGTAAAAACTATTTTGGCCATAACATCTTCGTTTCTAGCACGATTCTGTCAATCTTTATGTCCACGGAATCCTTATCTAAAGGCCCAAGACCCCTAATGATTGGAATTCCTATCCATCGTGCTGAACAAAGAGCTCCAATTTTTGGGCCGAACCCAAGGGGTACCCCTAGGGGCCTGGGCTAAAAACTATTTTAGCCATAACTTGTTCGTTACTCGGCCGACGGTCGATCTTTATTTCCACAGAATCCTTATCTATAAGCCTAAGGGCCCTAATGATCAGAATTCCTGTCCATCGTGCCGAACAAAGAGTTTCAATTTTCGGGCCGGGCCCTAGGGGTCCCCCTAGGGGCTCGAGGGCTGAAAAATCATCCGAAACGAAATGTTGATATTTTCGTGCATTAGCACATACACATGTATTTATGGTATTTTAAAGTGAGCTTGCGTAATTTGAAGGCCCAGATCGTGGGTAAATCGGACGAATACACCCCAAAATAGTCATTTTTTCACTTGTTTTGGACGCTCACGAAGTTCTTGTAAAGCAAAATAATAGGAAAAGTGGATTTTGAATTTTTGGGGGATAGCCCTTGGAATAAGGTTTCCAACGCCACTTGAATTGGCCAAATCGGAAAAATAGCTTTGAAGTTATGGCAAAAATAGTGGAACTGCGCAAAACAGGACCCGACGCAAAAACTATTTTGGCCATAACTTCTTCGTTTCTCGCACGATTCGGTCAATCTTTATATCCACGGAAACCTTATCTAAAGGCCCAAGACCCCTAATGATTAGAATTCCTATCCATCGTGCTGAACAAAGAGCTCCAATTTTCAGGCCGAGCCCTAGGGACCCCTAGGGGCCTGGGTTAAAAACTATTTTGGCCATAACTTCTTCGTTACTCGCCCGATTCGGTCGATCTTTATATCCACAGAATCCTTATGTAAAGGCCTAAGACCCCTAGTGATCAGAATTGCTGTCCATCGTGTCGAACAAAGAATTTCAATTTTCGGGTCGGGCCCTAGGGGTCCCCCTAGGGGCTCGGGGGCTGAAAAATCATCCGAAATGAAATGTCGATTTTTTCGCACATTAGCATATATACATGTATTTATGGCATTTTAAAGTGGGCTTGCGTAATTTGAAGGCCCAGATCGCAGGTAAATCGGCCGAATACACCCTAATATAGTCACTTTTTCGCTTGTTTTGGACACTCACGAAGTTCTTGTAAAGAAAAATAATAGGAAAAGTGTATTTTAACTTTTTGGGGGATAGCCCTTGGAATATAGTTTCCAACGCCGCTTGAATCGGCCAAATCGGACAAATAGCCAAGAAGTTATGGCAAAAATAGTGGAACTGCGCAAAACGGGACCTGACGTAAAAACTATTTTTGCCATAACTTCTTCGTTTCTCGCCCGATTCGTTCGACCTTTATATCCATGGAATCCTTAACTAAAGGCCCAAGACCCCTCATGATTGGAATTCCTATCTATCGTGTTGAACAAAGAGCTCCAATTTTTGGGCCGGGCCATAGGGGTACCCTTAGGGGCCTGGGCTAAAAACTATTTTAGCCATAACTTCTTCATTACACGCCCGATTCGTTCGATCTTTATATCCAAAGAATTCTTAACTATAGGCCTAAGATCCCTAATGATCTGAATTCTTGTCCATCGTGCTGAACACATAGCTTTAATTTTCGGGCTGGGCCCTAGGGGTACCCATAGTGGCTCGGGGGCTGAAAAATCATCCAAAACAAAATGTTAATTTTTTCGCACATTAGCACATACACATGTATTTATGGCATTTTAAAGTGAGCTTGCGTAATTTGAAGGCCCAGATCGCGGGTAAATCGGCCGAATACACCGCAAAATAGTCACTTTTTCACTTGTTTTGGACGCTCACGAAGTTCTTGTTAAGCAAAATAATAGGAAAAGTGGATTTTGATCTTTTGGGGTATAGCCCTTGGAATAAGGTTTCCAACGTCACTTGAATTGGCCAAATCGGACAAATAGCCTAGAAGTTATGGCAAAAATAGTGGAAGTGCGCAAAACGCGACCCGACGCAAAAACTATTTTGGCCATAACTTCTTCGTTTCTCGCACGATTCGGTCAATCTTTATGTCCACGGAAACCTTATCTAAAGGCCCAAGACCCCTAATGATTGGAATTCCTATCCATCGTGCTGAACAAAGAGCTCCAATTTTCAGGCCGAGCCCTAGGGACCCCTAGGGGCCTGGGCTAAAAACTATTTTGGCCATAACTACTTCGTTACTCGCCCGATTCGGTCGATCTTTATGTCCACAGAATCCTTATTTAAAGGCCTAAGACCCCTAGTGATCAGAATTGCTGTCCATCGTGTCGAACAAAGAATTTCAATTTTCGGGTCGGGCCCTAGGGGCCCCCCTAGGGGCTCGGGGGCTGAAAAATCATCCGAAACGAAATGTTGATTTTTTCGCACATTAGCATATACACATGTATTTATGGCATTTTAAAGTGAGCTTGCATAATTTGAAGGCACAGATCGCGGGTAAATCGGCCGAATACACCCTAATATAGTCACTTTTTCGCTTGTTTTGGACACTCACGAAGTTCTTGTAAAGCAAAATAATAGGAAAAGTGGATTTTGACTTTTGGGGGGATAGCCCTTGGAATAAGGTTTCCAACACCGCTTGAATCGGCCAAATCGGACAAATAGCCAAGAAGTTATGGCAAAAATAGTGGAACTTCGCAAAACGGGACCCGACATAAAAACTATTTTTGCCATAACTTCTTCGTTTCTCGCCCGATTCGGTCGACCTTTACATCCATGGAATCCTTAACTAACGGCCCAAGACACCTCATGATTGGAATTCCTATCTATCGTGTTGACCAAAGAGCTCCAATTTTTGGGCCGGGCCATAGGGGTACCCTTAGGGGCCTGGGCTAAAAACTATTTTAGCCATAACTTCTTCATTACACGCCCGATTCGTTCGATCTTTATATCCAAAGAATTCTTAACTATAGGCCTAAGATCCCTAATGATCTGAATTCTTGTCCATCGTGCTGAACACATAGCTTTAATTTTCGGGCTGGGCCCTAGGGGTACCCATAGTGGCTCGGGGGCTGAAAAATCATCCAAAACAAAATGTTAATTTTTTCGCACATTAGCACATACACATGTATTTATGGCATTTTAAAGTGAGCTTGCGTAATTTGAAGGCCCAGATCGCGGGTAAATCGGCCGAATACACCGCAAAATAGTCACTTTTTCACTTGTTTTGGACGCTCACGAAGTTCTTGTTAAGCAAAATAATAGGAAAAGTGGATTTTGATCTTTTGGGGTATAGCCCTTGGAATAAGGTTTCCAACGTCACTTGAATTGGCCAAATCGGACAAATAGCCTAGAAGTTATGGCAAAAATAGTGGAAGTGCGCAAAACGGGACTCGACGCAAAAACTATTTTGGCCATAACTTCTTCGTTTCTCGCACGATTCGGTCAATCTTTATGTCCACGGAAACCTTATCTAAAGGCCCAAGACCCCTAATGATTGGAATTCCTATCCATCGTGCTGAACAAAGAGCTCCAATTTTCAGGCCGAGCCCTAGGGACCCCTAGGGGCCTGGGCTAAAAACTATTTTGGCCATAACTACTTCGTTACTCGCCCGATTCGGTCGATCTTTATGTCCACAGAATCCTTATTTAAAGGCCTAAGACCCCTAGTGATCAGAATTGCTGTCCATCGTGTCGAACAAAGAATTTCAATTTTCGGGTCGGGCCCTAGGGGCCCCCCTAGGGGCTCGGGGGCTGAAAAATCATCCGAAACGAAATGTTGATTTTTTCGCACATTAGCATATACACATGTATTTATGGCATTTTAAAGTGAGCTTGCATAATTTGAAGGCACAGATCGCGGGTAAATCGGCCGAATACACCCTAATATAGTCACTTTTTCGCTTGTTTTGGACACTCACGAAGTTCTTGTAAAGCAAAATAATAGGAAAAGTGGATTTTGACTTTTGGGGGGATAGCCCTTGGAATAAGGTTTCCAACACCGCTTGAATCGGCCAAATCGGACAAATAGCCAAGAAGTTATGGCAAAAATAGTGGAACTTCGCAAAACGGGACCCGACATAAAAACTATTTTTACCATAACTTCTTCGTTTCTCGCCCGATTCGGTCGACCTTTACATCCATGGAATCCTTAACTAACGGCCCAAGACACCTCATGATTGGAATTCCTATCTATCGTGTTGACCAAAGAGCTCCAATTTTTGGGCCGGGCCATAGGGGTACCCTTAGAGGCCTGGGCTAAAAACTATTTTAGCCATAACTTCTTCGTTACTCGCCCAATTCGTTTGATCTTTATATCCAAAGAATCATTAACTAAAGGCCTAAGACCCCTAATGATCGGAATTCTTGTCTATCGTGCTGAACAAATAGCTTCAATTTTCGGGCTGGGCACTAGGGGTACCCATAGTGGCTCGGGGGCTGAAAAATCATCCGAAATAAAATGTTAATTTTTTCGCACATTAGCACATACACATGTATTTATGGCATTTGAAAGTGAGCTTGCGTAATTTGAAGGCCCAGATCGCGGGTAAATCGGCCGAATACACCGCAAAATAGTCACTTTTTCACTTGTTTTGGACGCTCACGAAGTTCTTGTAAAGCAAAATAATAGGAAAAGTGGATTTTGACCTTTTGGGGGATAGCCCTTGGAATAAGGTTTCCAACGCCACTTGAATTGGCCAAATCGGACAAATAGCCTAGAAGTTATGGCAAAAATAGTGGAACTGCGCAAAACGGGACTCGACGCAAAAACTATTTTGGCCATAACTTCTTCATTTCTCGCACGATTCGGTCAATCTTTATGTCCACGGAAACCTTATCTAAAGGCCCAAGACCCCTAATGATTGGAATTCCTATCCATCGTGCTGAACAAAGAACTCCAATTTTTTGGACCGAGCCCTAGGGGTACCCCTAGGGGCCTGACCTAAAAATTATTTTGGCCATAACTTCTTCGTTACTCGCCCGATTCGGTCGATATTTATGTCCACAGAATCCTTATCTAAAGGCCTAAGACCCCTAGTGATCAGAATTCCTGTCCATCGTGCCGAACAAAGAATTTCAATTTTCGGGCTGGGCCCTAGGGGTCCCCCTAGGGGCTTGGGGGCTGAATAATCATCCGAAACGAAATGTTGATTTTTTCGCACATTAGCATATACACATGTATTTATGGTATTTTAAAGTGAGCTTACGTAATTAGAAGGCCCAGATTGCGGGTAAATCGGCCGAATACACCCCAAAATAGTAACTTTTTTGCTTGTTTTGGACACTCACGAAGTTCTTGTAAAGAAAAATAATAGGAAAAGTGGATTTTGAGTTTTTGGGGGATATCCCTTGGAATAAGGTTTCCAAAGCCGCTTGAATCGGCCAAATCGGACAAATAGCCAAGAAGTTATGGCAAAAATAGTGGAACTGCGCAAAACGGGACCCGACGTAAAAACTATTTTTGCCATAACTTCTTCGTTTCTCGCCCGATTCGGTCGACCTTTATATCCATGGAATCCTTAACCAAACGCTCAAGACCCCTCATGATTGGAATTCCTATCTATTGTGTTGAACAAAGAGCTCCAATTTTTGGGCCGGGCCATAGGGGTACCCTTAGGGGCCTGGGCTAAAAACTATTTTGGCCATAACTTCTTCGATACTCGCCCGATTCGGTCGATCTTTATGTCCACAGAATCCTTATCTAAAGTCCTAAGACCCCTAGTGAACAGAATTCCTTTCCATCGTGCTGAACAAAGAATTTCAATTTTCGGGCCGGGCCCTAGGGGTCCCTCCTAGGGGCTCGGGGGCTGAAAAATCATCCGAAACGAAATGTTGATTGTTTCGCACATTAGCATTTACACATGTATTTATGGCATTTTAAAGTGAGCTTGCTCAATTTGAAGGCCCAGATCGCGGGTTAATCGGCCGAATACACCCCAAAATAGGCACTTTTTCGTTTGTTTTGGACACTCACGAAGTTCTTGTAAAGCAAAATAATAGGAAAAATGGATTTTGAATTTTTGGGGGATAGCCCTTGGAATAAGGTTTCCAACGCCGCTTGAATCGGCCAAATCGGACAAAAAGCCTAGAAGTTATGGCAAAAATAGTGGAACTGCGCAAAACGGGACCCGACGTAAAAACTATTTTTGCCATAACTTCTTCGTTTCTTGCCCGATTCGGTCGACCTTTATATCCATGGAATCCTTAACTAAAGGCCCAATAACCCTCATGATTGGAATTCCTATCCATCGTGTTGAACAAAGAGCTCCAATTTTTGGGCCGGGCCATAGGGGTACCCCTAGGGTTCTGGGCTAAAAATTATTTTGGCCATAACTTTTTCGTTACTCGCCTGATTCGGTCGATCTTTATGTCCAAAGAATCCTTATCTAAAGGCCTAAGACCCCTAATAATCGGAATTATTGTCCATTGTGCCGAACAAAGAGCTTCAATTTTCGGGCCGGGCCCTAGGGACCTTAGGGGCTCAGGGCTAAAAAATCATCCGAAACGAAATGTTAATTTTTTCGCACATTAGCACTTACACATGTATTTATGGCATTTTAAAGTGAGCTTGCGTAATTTCAAGGCCCAGATCGAGGGTAAATTGGCCGAATACGCCCCAAAATAGTCACTTTTTCGCTTGTTTTGGACTCTCACGAAGTTCTCGTAAAGAAAAATAATAGGAAAAGTTGATTTTGACTTTTGGAGGATATCCCTTGGAATACGGTTTCCAACGCCCCTTGAATCGGCCAAATCGGAAAAATAGCCTAGAAGTTATGGGAAAAATAGTGGAAATGCGCAAAACGGGACCCGACGCAAAAACTATTTTGGCCATAACTTCTTCGTTTCTCGCACAATTCAGACAATCTTTATGTCCATGGAAACCTTATGTAAATGCCCAAGACCCCTAATAATTGGAATTCCTATCCATCGTGCTGAACAAAGAGCTCCAATTTTTAGGCTGAGCCCTAGGGGTACCCCTAGGGGCCTGGGCTAAAAACTATTTTGGCCATAACTTCTTCGTTACTCGCCCGATTCGGTCGATCTTTATGTCCACAGAATCCTTATCTAAAGGCCTAAGACCCCTAGTGATCAGAATTCCTGTCCATCGTGCCGAACAAAGAATTTCAATTTTCGGGCCGGGCCCTAGGGGTTCCTCTACGGGCTCGGGGGCTGAAAAATCATCCGAAACGAAATGTTGATTTTTTCGCACATTAGCATATACACATGTATTTATGGCATTTTAAAGTGAGCTTGCGTAATTTGAAGGCCCAGATCGCGGGTAAATAAGCCGAATACACCCTAAAATAGTCACTTTTTCGTTTATTTTGGACACTCACGAAGTTCTTGTAAAGTAAAATAATAAGATAAGTGGATTTTGACTTTTTGGGGGATAGCCCTTGGAATAAGGTTTCCAACGCCGCTTGAATCGGCCAAATCGGACAAATAGCCTAGAAGTTATGACAAAAATAGTGGAACTGCGCAAAACTGGACCCGACGTAAGAACTATGTTTGCCATAACTTCTTCGTTTCTCGCCCGATCCGGTCGACCTTTGATGGTCCCGAAACGAGTTACTGGTGTATGGGGGGGGGGGGAATACACTAGTTAGGATTTAAAAACTTAAACCTGAAAAATCACTTCAACTGAGTGAAAGAGGACTCAGTTGGAATCTCACAGCTGAGTAAGCGGCCTCAGCTGGAAGAGTGAGGCTGTGCGGAAAGTGGTGGAAAATTATACTCGTTAAAAACAACTCACGCAAAATAGCTCGGTTGGTCAAGAACCAAAACAACTCGGTTGAAAATGTGCAAAAGAGGTTTGTATGTCAGTTAGATTGATCAGATAAAAATGCAGATGCAACTGAATAAAAACAAACACGAACACACAGGATTTAACGTGGTTCGGAGATAACCCTCCTACGTCCACGGGGAGATGTGAATCTTCACACCTCAGTCCAAGTTCTTCTGGACAGAACCACTCAGCTTACGCGGGCTGAGCAACCGTTAAGGATAAGTTTGCGGGTACTTATCGACCTTACAGTTTAGTTTCCGGGCACTAAACAGCCTATGTCAAGTTTGCGGGTACTTGACGACCTGACTACTCAATTACAGGAAGAGTAAGGTCCTAGCACACTTTTTAGGGTGTGAGATAGGGTGGGATTTCCAACTTCAGCTCGATCACGAATGAGAGTTGGATCTAAGGCTTGAACGAATAAACACTCAAACTAAGATCTAAGACAGATTTTCACTCTATGAACCCTCAGCTACTAATGTTCTATCACTCTTGAACTCTCAGCTACTGATGTTCTTAGAATAGGAGTTTAGCAGATTTTTCTTTCGCTTGTGATTGAACTTTTCTCTCTTGCTTCAGTCTGTCTCGGGTGTCTTCTATCTCTCAAATGAGAGAATGCCTCTATTTATAGGCGGAGAGAATCAACTAGCCGTTGGAGGAGCAGTTGATCTCTGATCGGTTGATAGCGATGGCTTGTCTCTCATCTCTGCAGACTTTCCCGATATGGCATCTGTGCTCTTCTGCTTTCCATCTGAGACAGCCTTGTGTTGGGCCAGATGGGGTAATGACTGAACGGTCAACCCTCATGTGACTTCCTTTTGAAATTCAAATCTTAACCTTTCTGACAGTCAACTTCGGTTCGTCGGTTGAAAGTCTTGATCTTCATCTGAGTGGTCTTCAGCTGATGTTCTGAACTGTTGAACTCTCAGCTGACTTTGAACTTCAAGCAATTGATCTTCTTGTTCGAGTTCTACAACTGAGGTTCTGAAACTGAACACTCAGTTGTCTTCCTTGTATTTACTCCGTTGGGTTTGAACCCTCAGATGACTTTCCTTTTCATCTGATGTTCTCTTCCTTTCAACTGTTTCTCATCTGATGAACGCCCAGTTGGTTTCCTTCACAACTGATGTTCTGAAGACTTCCCCTTGTTTCCATCTGATCATATGAACTCTCAGTTGTTCTTCTTCACAACTGATGTTCTGTTTGAGTGACGCCTTGTTGCCTTCTTCAGTTGGAGCCCTGTAAACATAAAATCTTAACTTTTCTCAAACAGCGAGCCTAAATTAACATTAGGTTCTGGCAACATCTACTCGGTTGGGGTCAGTCGGTTTTGGAATTCATCAAAACTTATACTAATAAATTTCCCAACAATTTCCCCCTTTTTGATGATGCCAAAACCACTTACAACTTGAAACCACTACTGATCTAAACCTCACTAACTTATCTAAAATCTCAGCTGAAATTCTAGACAGTCTATAAGATAAAACATCAAAGGGTTAGCACAGTTATAACATGGTATTTAAAAGACTTTGTGATTCAGAGCTTGGACAATGAGGGATTGTTCATCAAGGTGAATTTTATAACTGAATAGTTTTCATTACAACTGATTGTTACAAAAGATAGGCTCAAAAACCGAAAATTACAACAGTTGCTAGATAACTAACTGAGCTAGTATTGTAGCCCATACTTGCCAAAGATCCTTACAAAAATTTCCCTCTTAGCAAGTGACTCCTTGGAGATGTCCACTCCATGCTCCTTGCAGACCTACCTCGCCTCAGATGCAATCTTCGTGCGGTTCGGGTTGCTGGAATCTGGGAGAAGAGGTGGCCGATAAGTAACCCTCTTGGGAACTGGAACAGTGTTCAAGTCCAGGTTGGCGTCAATCATGGCCCTCCTGAATTGACTGAACATGCCCGGGTCACCTGAGTGCAACTCAGTCAGCGCCTCCTTGAACGCTCTCCTTGGGTCGTCAGTTGCGTAAACCTTCCTGTAATAGAAGTTGTTCACGAACTCCTGCTTGAACAGCTCCCACTCCTCATGCCACTCGGTCGGCATCCACTTGTCGGTATGCCTGAACCGACTCTCAACCTTGGACTTTAGAGGCAACCTTTGTTGCTTCAACCGAGCTTCCGCCTTTGATTGGATTTTATTGATGCGGCGTCGGCTGCGGGAGGCAACGTTGCGGTCCAGGTTCTGAGAAACCTTCTTCAGCTCATCCTTGAACTGGTTCACCTTCCTCGCCTGGCTGGCGGCAAACTTTCTGATCCAACTCGGGTTCATGTAGTCCTTCTCCTCTACATCCATAGCCTTAGCCGCTGCAATGCACTCTTCGGTTGTTATCCCGTCGAGTTCAGAATCCAGCTCGGCTGCGATCTCGGCTATGGAGCTGTAGGAAACTCCAATCTTCTTTGCCTACTCCAAGTCCTTTGACATTTCGGCTCCACCGACTTCGGTTGACTTGGCAGCAGCAGACTTCCTCCTCCTCAGCTGAGATTTGGATGGTTGAGCAGCTGGCACTCCTTCTTCTTGGGTCTCTTTTTCTTCCTGTGCTTCACCCTCCGTCTCCTTCTCTTCCCCCTTTTTGGCATCAGCAACAAGGCTTGCTACTGAACCGTCCAGAGAGTTGAGTTTGGCCTCGGTGGATTGAACACGGTTGAAGAGTTCATCGACCGCACACTCCAGCTCGATCTTCTTTGCCAGTTCGGAGTCCTGGCGCTCTTGTTCTGCCTTCTTCAAGACAGAGAGGTTGTCGTTGACCTCTGTCTAAAAGGCAACGAACTCAGCCGAACGTGACTCGAACCGGGACTCCCATTCAGCATCCTGCGTCTGTTGGGACTTGGCCAGATTTAAGTCAGCCAAGGACTTGAAGACATTCACTTCCGACTTGAAGCCCAACAGAGTGGATTTCAGCTCCGACACGTCCTGACTGGTGGAGGAGGAGAGATCATTCAGCTTCATCTTCAGCTCGACATTCTCCTCCACCAGTTGTTGGTACTTCACTTCTTGAGCTGCCAACTCCCTCAGCTGGTCATCTTGTTGGTGCTGGAGGTTGGCGAGCAGCTCGGTCCTCAACTGGTTGACCCTCTCAGCCACTAGCTCGCAGATTTGTTCTGTTGAAGGAGCGAGCTGAGCAGCTGGAAGGGCTTGAGTAGACTGAGCTAGAGGCTCAGCTGTGACCATGGCTTGACGGTTTGCCAGGTACAGCTTCAGGTTGTCCTCTTCTTCCTTTGCAGCGGCAGCTGCTGCATCGACATCTTCAAGGAAGTCAGCTGATTTCACCAACATGCTGTCAAGGAAGTCGACACACTCCTTTCTAGCTGCCTCCCTTGTGTCCTTCCCTTCAGCTAGACTCTGGTCCATCCGTCTAGTGAGCAGCACGATCCGATTGTTGTATGCCACCTCTAAGTTGGAATAGTTGAAGTAGGCTCGGATGCGGGACTCATCAGATTTCAGCCTGTCCCAGCTCAGTACCCTGATCGTGTCCTCTTTGACATACCACTGGCTAAAGATCAGGTGGAACTGGTACAGTAGCTCGGTTCCCAGTGTGGCGAAGATGGGCATGTCGCGAGCCGCAAAAAACAGACCCAACAGCTTTTGAAAGCAGTAGGCCACCCTGCCTTCATGCTCGTCAGCAACAGCCTGCAGGTCCTCCGCTTCGTTGATCAGGGAGGGGGTGAGATTGTATGGTTCGGGTTCTAGAGGTTCATCGATGTTGGCCAAAGATTCGGTCACAACATTGGCATCGAGCTGAGAGCTCGGAATTTGGGATTCAGTTGGGGAACAGGGTGGAATGGTTTCCTCAACATCGGCCGAAGGAGCGGTCACGATGTTGGCATCGAGCTGAGAGCTCGGAATTTCTGGCTCGATTTGGGTAGAGAGAGCAAGAGGCTCTGGGGGCAGTACAACATTCACTCCAGCTGTGGGGGAGGTGGTAACATCTTCGAGGTCCTCAGATGAGGAGGATGCAACCGACGTCTCCATGCCCTCAGCCTCATCAGCTCCGGGGGCTCGAGGGACAATCTCGAGCGATGCAGCCTCAGCTGAGCGGCTGGATTCGGAGCGTTCCTCAGCAGGTGTGGACTCGACCTACGCTCCCTCCTTGTCTGGAGCTTGTTCCTCAGCTGGCTCCTCAGCTGGAACCTCAACTGGCTCATCAGCTGACTCATCAGCTGGAACATCAGTTGGCTCATCAGCTGGCACCTCAGCTGCCTTCTTGATTGCCTTCTTGAACCTTACCCTTAACTTTTTCTGGGCAGGTTCGTCAGTCGACTCCTTCTCAGCGTCAGCTCGGCGATGTGAGGCTTTGGATTTTGTGGGGCGACCAGCAGCTTGTTCCCCCTCAGCTGCTGACTCAGCTGGCTTTCCCGACTCCCTTTTGTCCTTAGGAGTGTAGACACTCCTCAGCACCTCCTGTGCTTTCTTGGCCGTCGGGAACAGCAACAGCTTCTTCAGAGGCGTCTCCTCGCAGTCAGCCCAGACCATGTTGCGGTCCTTTGTTGCGAGGAGGATGAGGGCGGAGATTTTGCAACCGAAATTGAGCGTGCCCTTCACACTCAGCAGCTTCTCTCCAGACTCGGTTGTAGTCTCAGAGATCTTCGACTTTTCCACCATCAACTGGTTCAGAAAATATTGGAACCAGTTGATTTGGTGTTGGTGCTCCAAGGCCACCAGCTGCTTCAGCTTGGGTCGGCTGATGTCGCCGAACGCGCCACTGTATCTGAACACGACCTTCGACACGGCGTCGAACAACAGGCGGTGTTCCGGCTTCAGCTTAGTCCTTTGCATGTTGCTCCTCAACCGCTCTGGCTCGATCAGAGCATCCTGAAGAAATTCATCAGCTTGTTCGTCGGTAATATTCTCCAGGAACTCGGTGGCGGTATGGTTGATTGGTATGATGTACCGGAGGACATCAGACATGTCGATGGAGAAGGAGACATGACGTATCGTCCTTGCCGGAACATCTCTTTGTCGGCATGACACCACCGTGGAAACTCCCTCTGAAATGTCAAGGGGGCGAACGAGATTGACGTAGAATTCTCCGACTTGGCACCTGAGCAAGTGGGAGGGGCAGAGCTTGGCCCATTCCAGAAGTCCATTCTCATGGAGAGTGTTGGCGAGAGGGGCTAGGACCGGCGACTCTAGATCCTCATCGGAGAGGATCTGCTCGAAGTGAATCTTCGATACTAACATATCGAATGACTCTTCATACGTGGTAGGCACGAGGGAAGGTCTGGATGATGCCATTCTCTTGCTTTTGGGTGCCATTAAATCACTGCAAAGATAATATATATATAGGAGAGGAAAGGAATCTATTTGCAGAAACGGGTTAGGCAGAAAAACTGGAAGACGATGAATAGTTGTAATTGATAAGCATGAATGAGGAAAGTAGGAAATATCTTCCTAATTTTTCGCCTTATATAGGTCTTTGACTCGGATGAGATCAACGGCTGGGGTTAAATGGTGCGAATCCATCAACGGCTGGGATTACGTGACTGTTGACTATCTTTGACTTGACGTTTTGATCCGAGTTCCAACCAGCGCATGAGAAGATGTACAGTTTCATGTCAGCCCAGTCGCACTATAAAGTAGGCTATAGATGCTCAGCCGTACTTTACATTTAATGCGACATGATGGCTATTTTTAATGTAACTGACTAGCTCAGGAATGTTTGAATTTATTTCAAACATTCTCATTTAAGAACATAACACCTTCAGTCATAAATGATACCTGCCAGCTGATGTCTGAATCAGCTGTGTTCATTAGTCGAGTTCCTCAGTTGCCGCATACCATCAGCTGACTCGAGTTCGTCTGTTCAGCTGACGTTTGACGTCTTCAGTTGGCAATCAGTATCTGAGATTCCCCCTTCAGCTGAGCTTCCCCCTCCATCTGAGCTTTCCCCTCAGATGGATATCTGACTCTTCAGCTCGGATGGATTCTCATCTGCTCGGATGACTCTTCATTAGCTCGGATGACTCTTCTGCTCGGATGAGTCTTCAGCTCGGATGAGTCTTCAGCTCGGATGACTCTTGAGCTCGGATGACTCTTCAGCTCGGATGACTCTTCAGCTCGGATCCAAGAGTTCTAGAAGATCACACAGCATCTTGAACCGGGCTTCAGGAAGAGGTTTGGTGAAGATGTCAGCTCTCTGAATCTCAGTTGGGATCTTCTCCATGGACACATCCTTCTTCTCAATATGATCTCGGATGAAATGATGACGAATATCGATATGCTTAGTCCGAGAGTGGTGAACAGGGTTCAAAGAGATAGCTATAGCACTCGAGCTATCACAATGAATGGGAACCTGTCCAGTTGAGACTTTATAATCTCTCAGCTGTTGTTTTAGCCACAATACTTGCATGCAACAGCTTCCGGCAGCCATATACTCTGACTGAGTTGTCGAAGTAGCAACACACGCTTGTTTCTTGGAGAACCATGAAACCAGCTTGCTTCCCATGAACTGTCAGTGTCCAGACGTAGACTTCCTATCCAACCGATCTCCTGCTAGGTCGGCATCTGAGTATCCAGTCAGCTGGATATTGTCATCAGTTGGGTACCACAACCCAACATTGACAGTTCCCTTCAGATACTTAATGATGTTCTTTGCTGCCAACATGTGTGCTTCTCTTGGTTGGACTTGAAAACGAGCACACACTCCGACTGCGTATGAAATGTCTGGTCGGCTGGCAGTTAGATAGAGCAGCGAACCGATGATCCCTCTATACTGGCTGGCATCAATGAGCTTTCCCTCAGCTCCTGGTTCGATCTTCCAGTTCGTGTTCATAGGGATCTTCGTTGTCTTACTTGTCTGCAATCCGAACTTGGTGATGAGCTCCTTTGTATATTTGGACTGGTTGATGAAAATCCCTTCAGGTGACTGCTTCACTTGTAATCCAAGGAAATAATTCATCTCGCCCATCATTGACATCTCGAACTTCTCCTTCATAAGATCGGAGAATTTCTTGCAAAGCTCCTCCGACTTGGAGCCGAAAATGATGTCATCGACATAAATTTGCACAACAAGTATATCTTCTCCAACTTTGATGGTGAACAGAGTTTTATCAACTAAACCTCGTTTGAACCCCGAGTTCAGAAGAAATCCACAAAGAGTGTCATACCATGCCCGTGGCGCTTGCTTTAGACCATAGATAGCTTTCTTCAGCTTGTACACTCTTCCATCTCCATTCTCAAAACCAGGAGGCTGTTCGACATATACATCTTCTTTGATATCTCCATTGAGGAATGCACACTTCACATCCATCTGATATACTTTGAACTTGTGATGTGCGGCATAAGCTAGAAAGATCCGGAAGGCTTCCAGCCTTGCAACTGGTGCGAAGGAATCTTCAAAGTCAATTCCTTCTTGTTGGCAGTATCCTTGAGCTACCAACCTTGCTTTATTCCTCACAATGAATCCAATGGCGTCTCTCTTGTTTTTGAAAATCCACTTCAATCCAATCACCTTGACACCATTTGGTCTTTCTACCAACTCCCATACACAGTTGCGTAGAAACTCATTCAGTTCTTCTTGCATTGTTGTTGTCCAGTGGACACAGTTGAGAGCTTCCCCAACATTCTTCGGTTCTGGAACATCAGCTACAAAGCATGAAATCATGGCAACATCTCCAGCTTGCTCGAACTCCTCTAGAACTGCCAATTCCTCAGCATATTGGGCATAAGTGTTGGAATCTTCCTCGGTTGATTCTGGATTTGCAACCCTGCTCCGTGTGCGCACACCCTCGGTTGGATCTCCGATGATGTCGTTGGTGGAATGAACTTCATACCATCTTCGGTTGCGTCTTCCTTCTTCTTCCAACTGTGGCTGTTCAAAAATCTGAGTTGAAGTCTTCAGAGCTGGTGATTGATCAGCTGTTGAGTCTGGATCCTCAACATTAACAATAGTTTGAACTGAGCTCGGTTGGGCATCGGATGCTGATGCAGTTGGAGGGGCATCAGCTGAAGTTCCCCATTGGGACGAGCTGAGGTCTTCGCATTCATCTTCAGAGGAGTATGGATCCTCATCCTCAGTTGCCCATATTAGAGGTTCAGCTCGGTTCTTTTCCCGAAGTGCTTGCGATCTGGTGAGAACTGGTAGAACAGCTGGATCCGTGTGTTGTTCCTTTACCTGTTCCCTGCACTCAAAGGTAGATTCATCAAAACTAACATGAGGTGTTATTTCCACAACACGAGCTGCATATCCAAGAAATATGCCCTTCGAAGCTTTGGCATCAAAAGTTTTCAACTGAGTCTTCCCATTATTGTGAATATAACACTTAGATCCAAAAACACGAAAATAAGAAATATCTGGCTTTCTGCGTCTCCACAGCTCGTAGGGCGTCTTTCCCAATCGCTTGGTGAGAAGAGATCGATTCTGAGTGTAGCATGCTGTGTTGATCGCTTCAGCCCAAAATCTCTTTGGCAGTGCTAAGCTTGCTAACATGGATGTGGTTGCATCCTTCAGAGTTCTATTTCTTCGCTTAGCTACGCCATTCTGTTGTGGAGTACGCGCGGCTGATGTCTGATGGGTTATGCCATTCTTTTCGCAATACTCAATAATGGTTTTATTTAGAAACTCCGTTCCACGATATGATCGGATAGATATGATCTTCATCTCTTGGTGGTTCGATATCCGATCCATCAGCTTGGGCAGCTCATCTCGGGTTTCACTCTTGTGGCGCATGAAGATGGTCCACGTATATCTTGAGTAGTCTTCAGTTACAACCAATGTATATTCGTTTCCATTAATGCTTTTTGGTGTAACTGGCCCGAAGAGATCTATGTGGATCAGCTGCAACACTCGGTCGGTTGAGGGAGTTGACTTCAACCGGAAGGAGGTTCTAGCGAGCTTTCCCAGCTGGCAAGCACTGCAGATGTGTGTTGTTGAAAACACTCGGTTAGGTATGCCTCTTGCATGTTCTTGTCTGACGAGTCGGTTCATCGTCTTGAAGTTCAGATGGTTGAGCCTTTTGTGCCACAACCAGCTCACATCCGAACTGCTCTTTAATAACAGGCAAGTGTCAGGGAGGCTGCTGTTCCAGTCAGCGTAGTATACATTCCCTGTTTGAGATCGATTTCCCAACAATATCACCTGCTTTGATCCGACATCTTTAACTCTGCAACCCTGTGCATCAAACTTGACAGAGAAACCATTATCACAGAATTGGCTGATGGAGAGCAGGTTATGCTTCAATCCATCAACATAAGAGACATTAGAAATTGAAAAATGATTGGTTTCAAGGGTACCGTAACCTCTGGTATAACCTTTTGAGTTATCACCAAAAGTAACTGATGGACCTTCTTTCTCCACGAAACTTCCAAGTAAATCCTTCAGATTTGTCATGTGTTTCGAGCATCCACTATCCATCACCCACATTGTTGTAGATGCCTTCTTCTTCCTCAGCTGTTTCTCCTGTACCTGCAAAGAGAAACTCGCTTAGGTCCCCAATTTCAGTTTGGTCCTGGAGGGTTAGAACCAGTTCCCGCTGGAACTGTGCGTCGCTTTTCCCTGTAAACTCGGATGGATTTATCATTCCAAATTACTTTTCCTTCATCATCAACTATAACAACACCTCGGTTATCCTTAGGCTTGTTGTTAGTAGTGATGTTCTATTTCTTGGGAGGAGTTGGATTTCTCCTATGTTGAGCTTTAGGAGGTGAGGCTTTCCGCCTGTTTTGATGGCGATTCTTATCCTGTTGAGTTTGTCTGTGAGGTCGGACGCCCTGTTGAAATCTTTGTGGCTGATTATGATTCCAACTTCCTGAGGGTTGTCTGTAGCTGTTCATGCCCTGTTGATGATTAATATTATGGCATGAATATCTCCAGTTGTTTGACCAGTTCCTCATTGGTTGACTATGTTGGAACCTTTGGTCGAACTGATGTTGGAACCGTTGTTGATTCAGATGATTGAATCCTTGCTTGTTCAGAGGTCGGTTCCTCTGTCGTTGACTTTGAGGTTAATGCAGAGGTCGGTTCTGGTTCTGAGATTGGTTGCGGTTGTGCTTTCGAGGTTGATGCAGAGGTCGGTTCTGGTTCTGAGATCGGTTGCGGTTGTGCTTTCGACGCCTCTGATTCCTCTTCTGACTTTTGGAACATTCCCCCTCGGTTGAAACCTCAACCGATGGAATATTCTGTCCTACATCAGCTACTCCTTTTCCCTTCTCAGTTGTAATTTCATTGGTCGTTTGAACTTGTTGAGAGGTGGAAGTTGAATTAGCTTCTGGAGACTTAGCTGTGTCTGGCTCTACAGCTGTAACTTCTACTGGTTTGATGAAAGTTGCTGGTGGAATCCCAGTATCCTTGACAACATCATAACCGAGTCCTGACACGTCATCCATCTGTCTGCTGTAACTTAAAAGGTTTTCGATGATCTTGGATGACTGATACAGCTTAATTAGATTGTCCTTCTCAGTTTGCAACTCCTTGATGAGTACAGCTATCTGCTCGGTTTGTCCATCTGACTTCTTTGTCAGCTGTTTGATCTGAGCATCTTGATTTTTCAACTGATCTTGCTGTTCTTTGTTTTGCTTTGTCAACTCCTCATCAGCTGGAGCCTTAGCCTCGATCAGTTGACTCTTGAGATTCTCAATCTCCTGAGTTTGGCTTGTGATCAGATCCTCTTTTTCGGTTAAGGAATCTTCAAGCTTGGCGAACTGAGCTTGAAGACTCTTAAACTCAACCGACTGCTGATGCAGTTCCTCACTGAGTTCTTGAAAATCATTCCAGGAGGGTTCCAATTCATCGCTCAGAGATTCCTGCAGGTTAGAAGTATTGGAAGAATTTAAGCGAGCAGGATTAGATTGTACCTCAATATCATCTTGATCGGTTCCAAGTGCCATGAGGCATTGATCCGGACTAATGACTTTGTTGGTAGAGGTCAGTTCGTCCTCATCTTCAGTGTCTGTGAAGATGTCCATATCGTCAGCTGCCTCTTCTGCTACCATGGCCTTGTTTTTTGCAGTTTGCTTGGCCCTCAGTGCTTCTCTTTCCTTCTTTGAGAGGTCTGGGCAGTCAGCTTTGAAGTGTCCTTCCTTGCCGCATTTGAAGCAACCATTGGTGACTGGCTTCGAACTGTCTCGAGTTCGGTTTGATTTATAGAAACGTTTATATTTGCCGAACCGAGTATTCATATCGGCTAACTTCTTTGACAACGCTGCAATGTTCTGTTGCCGTTCCTCTCTGCTCGGCTCCTTTGTAGTCGTGTCAGCCGATCTGGTTGGCCTTGACGATCTCGACTTTGAGTAGTCAGCTCGGAGGGCCACTGACTTTGATGCTGAGCCGACATCCTCAATTCTATTTGTCTGACTTAAGGGCTGCGACCTCCTTCTGTTGACCTTATACTCATTTCCTTTCAAGATTGAGAACAATCTTTCAGTTCCCATTTCACCAAGGTCAGCTCGACTCTCATGGATATTTGTGAAAGTATCCCACTCAGCCGGTAGAGCTTGCAACACTTTGAGGTTTATTTCTCTTAGAGTGTATTTTCCTTTCCGGATGGACTGGATTCTTCTGATGATGTCCATAAACCGGAGCTCTAGCTGATCGATAGTCTCATCAGGTCGCAGACTGAAATTGTTGAAATCTTGACATGCATGCGAGAACTTGTTTTCCTTCGTCTCGTCGCTTCCTTCGCTTAGCGAGGCCAGGATGTCCCACATCTCTTTTGCAGTCTCACACTCCTCTATCCAGGGCAGATAATCTTGTCCAACCGTGGACATTATTGTGCTCTGAGCCCAGATATCCAGCTGGCTCACCTTAGCCTCCTCCGGAGTGTAGTCTTCTGGCTGTTTCTCCACATACTCCACTACTGCATCTCCATCGTTCGGATTTGTGGGAGTGCGAAGTATTCTGTCTCGTATGGCGATTGGTCCAGAAGTGAAAACTTGTTGCATCCTATGATGCTTTGACAGAAGGATCTTCTTCATTCGAGTTCTCCATGATGTATAATTGACTACAGAGAACATGACTACGATCTTGTCCTTGACGTCCATCTACACAAACAAAAACAGGACAAAAGTGCGAGCAAGAATGCACTAGCGTGAAAAGATCTGTTCAGTTGACCACTGAAGAAAATTCTCGAATTCACACCTCGTGAAACAGAGTCAGCAGTCTTTTGAACCACCGCTCTGATACCACTTGATGGTCCCGAAACGAGTTACTGGTGTATGGGGAGGGGGGGAATACACCAGTTAGGATTTAAAAACTTAAACCTGAAAAATCACTTCAACTGAGTGAAAGAGGACTTAGTTGGAATCTCACAGCTGAGTAAGCGACCTCAGCTGGAAGAGTGAGGCTGTGCGGAAAGTGGTGGAAAATTATACTCGTTAAAAACAACTCACGCAAAATAGCTCGGTTGGTCAAGAACCAAAACAGCTCGGTTGAAAATGTGCAAAAGAGGTTTGTATGTCAGTTAGATTGATCAGATAAAAATACAGATGCAACTGAATAAAAACAAACACGAACACACAGGATTTAACGTGGTTCGGAGATAACCCTCCTACGTCCACGGGGAGATGTGAATCTTCACACCTCAGTCCAAGTTCTTCTGGACAGAACCACTCAGCTTACGCGGGCTGAGCAACCGTTAAGGATAAGTTTGCGGGTACTTATCGACCTTACAGTTTAGTTTCTGGGCACTAAACAGCCTATGTCAAGTTTGCGGGTACTTGACGACCTGACTACTCAATTACAGGAAGAGTAAGGTCCTAGCACACTTTTTAGGGTGTGAGATAGGGTGGGATTTCCAACTTCAGCTCGATCACGAATGAGAGCTGGATCTAAGGCTTGAACGAATAAACACTCAAACTAAGATCTAAGACAGATTTTCACTCTATGAACCCTCAGCTACTAATGTTCTATCACTCTTGAACTCTCAGCTGCTGATGTTCTTAGAATAGGAGTTTAGCAGATTTTTCTTTCGCTTGTGATTGAACTTTTCTCTCTTGCTTCAGTCTGTCTCGGGTGTCTTCTATCTCTCAAATGAGAGAATGCCTCTATTTATAGGCGGAGAGAATCAACGAGCCGTTGGAGGAGCAGTTGATCTCTGATCGGTTGATAGTGATGGCTTGTCTCTCATCTCTACAGACTTTCCCGATATGGTATCTGTGCTCTTCTGCTTTCCATCTGAGACAGCCTTGTGTTGGGCCAGATGGGGTAATGACTGAACGGTCAACCCTCATGTGACTTCCTTTTGAAATTCAAATCTTAACCTTTCTGACAGTCAACTTCGGTTCGTCGGTTGAAAGTCTTGATCTTCATCTGAGTGGTCTTCAGCTGATGTTCTGAACTGTTGAACTCTCAGCTGACTTTGAACTTCAAGCAGTTGATCTTCTTGTTCGAGTTCTACAACTGAGGTTCTGAAACTGAACACTCAGTTGTCTTCCTTGTATTTACTCCATTGGGTTTGAACCCTCAGATGACTTTCCTTTTCATCTGATGTTCTCTTCCTTTCAACTGTTTCTCATCTGATGAACGCTCAGTTGGTTTCCTTCACAACTGATGTTCTGAAGACTTCCCCTTGTTTCCATCTGATCATATGAACTCTCAGTTGTTCTTCTTCACAACTGATGTTCTGTTTGAGTGACGCCTTGTTGCCTTCTTCAGCTGGAGCCCTGTAAAGATAAAATCTTAACTTTGCTCAAATAGCGAGCCTAAATTAACATTAGGTTCTGGCAACATCTACTCGGTTGGGGTCAGTCGGTTTTGGAATTCATCAAAACTTATACTAATAAATTTCCCAACAACCTTTATATCCATGGAATCCACTAAAGGCCCAAGACCCCTCATGATTGGAATTCCTATCTATCGTGTGGAACAAAGAGCTCCAATTTTGGGGCGGGCCATAGGTGTACCCTTAGGGGCCTGGGCTAAAAACTATTTTGGCCATAACTTCTTCGTTACTCGCCCGATTCGTTCGATCTTTATGTCAAATGAATCCTTATCTAAAGGCCTAAGACCCCTAATGATCGGAATTCTTATTCATCGTGCCAAACAAAGAGCTTCAATTTTCGGGCTGGGCCCTAAGGGTACCCCTAGGGGCTCGAGGGCTGAAAAATCATCCGAAACGAAATGTTGATTTTTTCGCACATTAGCATATACACATGTATTTAAGGCATTTTAAAGTGAGCTTACGTAATTTGAAGGCCTAGATCGCGGGTAAATCGACCGAATACACCGCAAAATAGTCACTTTTTCGCTTGTTTGGGACACTCACGAAGTTCTTGTAAAGCAAAATAATAGGAAAAGTGGATTTTGAATTTTTGGGGGATAACCCTTGGAATAAGGTTTCCAACGCCCCTTGAATCGGCCAAATCGGACAAATAGCCTAGAAGTTATGGTAAAAATAGTGGAACTGCGCAAAACGGGACCCGACGCAAAAACTATTTTGGCCATAACTTCTTCGTTACTCACCCGATTCGGTCGACCTACTAAAGGCCAAAGACCCCTCATGATTGGAATTCCTATCCATCGTGCTGAACAAAGAGCTCCAATTTTTGGGCCGGGCCCTAGGGGTACCCCTAGGGGCCTGGGCTAAAAACTATTTTGGCATAACTTTTTCGTACTCGCCTGATTCGGTCGATCTTTATGTCCAAACAATTCTTATCTAAAGGCCTAAGACCCCTAATGATCGGAATTCTTGTCCATCGTGCCGAACAAAGAGATTCAATTTTCGGGCCGGGCCCTAGGGGGTACCCCTAGGGGCTAGGGGGCTGAAAAATCATCCGAAACGAAATGTTGATTTTTTTTGCACATTAGCACATACACATGTATTTATGGCATTTAAAAGTGAGCTTGCGTAATTCTAAGGCCCAGATCGCGGGTAAATCGGCCGAATACGCCCCAAAATAGTCACTTTTTCGCTAGTTTTGGACACTCACGAAGTTCTTGTAAAGCAAAATAATAGGAAAAGTGGATTTTGACTTTTGGGAGGATAGCCCTTGGAATAAGGTTTCTAACGCCACTTGAATCGGTCAAATCGGACAAATAGCCTAGAAGTTATGGCAAAAATAGTTGAACTGCGCAAAACGGGACCCGACGCAAAAACTATTTTGGCCATAACTTCTTCGTTTCTCGCCCGATTCGGTTGACCTTTATATCCATGGAATCCTTAACTAAAGGCCCATGACCCCTCATGATTGGAATTCCAATCCATCGTGCTGAACAAAGAGCTCCAATTTTTGGGCCGGGCCCTAGGGGTACACTTAGGGGCCTGGGCTAAAAACTATTTTGGCCACAACTTCTTCGTTACTCGCTCGATTCTTTCGATCTTTATGTCCAAATAATACTTATCTAAAGGCCTAAGACCCCTAATGATCAGAATTCTTGTCCATCGTGCCGAACAAAGAGCTTTAATTTTCAGGC